>VWZL01004598.1:463474-524861 GCA_013396915.1 Stercorarius parasiticus
GAAGGAAGGGAGGGAGGAAGGAAGGAAGGAAGGAAGGAAGGAAGGAAGGAAGGAAGGAAGGAAGGAAGGAAGGAAGGGAGGGAGGGAGGAAGAAGGGAGGAAGGAAGGAAGAGAGGAAGGGAGGAAGGAAGGGAGGGAGGGAGGGAGAGGTCAGCAACCTTGTTGACTTTATTTGTGCAAGTAAAATTACTCCAGAGAACCTGAATATAGATGTTGTGTGGTCCTTATTCTACATATTTGTAGGCAGAGTGACGGCCTAATCCTTCATTTTGTTTCTTTTCTGTTTTCCGCTGGGTAGGTATGTAGTCTAGCAATACCATTTGTAGAATATATGTGTAGATGCCATTTTAAAAAATGCGTTATGGTTGATAAGTCACTCCAAAAATTCTCGCTGCATGTGCCTCTGCATGAAAACAGTGTTACATCTCATGTTTGGCTTTGTTGCCTAAGGGTGATCTGAAAGTGGCAGGGTTGACTGTCCTGTTCTCTGAAGTTTCCCATTTACCTCTGGTGGGAGACTGTCTGGTTAGTTTGACACTTCTAATATGGGTCAGTAACTGTCAGTACTGGATATTATCAAGCCGTTTGTAGCTGAGATAAAATTAATACCAAAAAAGCACTTTCTGGTCTTCTAATTAATCCCACAGGAGAGCAAAAACTCATTTAAGTTAGAAGTTTAGCTGTCGGCAGCATCAGGAAAAGCTGGTTTCACTTCACTGAGCTGAATTAAAACTCCACACTAATGGAATTAAAGCATGTTGCTTTCTTAGACTCTTACATCCATCAAAGCAAAGGCTTAAAAGCTTTATAAACAACTGCTCTGCAACCTTCAATCCTTGACATAAGAAACAACATGCTGAGAATACATCATAAACCCAAACACTCTTAGGAACAGTCCCTTCACTGTTCTCCAGTGGAACTTTTCTCAATACTGTATTTATCTTTTTTTTTTTTTCTTTTGGTATTGTGAATAACAAATAATAAATCGGAGCTCTAGTTTGGGGGGTTTTGTTTGTTTGTTTGTTTCTGCACCGGTCGTATTGATAGACAATTTTTTGTGTACTTTTCTTCTGTGTGGCAGTTTCAGAATTGGGACCTCAAGAATGCTGCTCCAAAGCCAGCGTTCAGGGGAGGTCCCTACGCAGCCTGTGCCACCAGCTGCATTACTGCTTCTTTATGAGGAGATGCAGATCAACTGATTTAGGAAGCAAATAATGACTTCTGTGTGTGTCAGTTTTGACTTTTCACAACAAAGATACATGAAAACAAAAGGATTCCTAAATCTGTGCTAAAGCAAATAGAGGAGAACTGTTGATAAAGAGATGGGTTCAGAGAGGAAAGCTGATGGCTTTTCTAGCACTCTGTGTGTAAAGACGATGTGTATTGTTTTTATACGAGCAAAAGAGACCAGGAGAAAATGCAGCTTGGAATAACCTTCTTTCTTCCACCCTCAATGCAATAGGCAGGCTTTGGGATGAATTCTGATTTGTGTGTCAAGCAGTCTGATCCCTTAATGGTGGTTTGCCCATGTTTTTGGTTGCCAAATTGCATTGTAGACGTTTTAAACACAATAAATATTTCCCTAACGTGACTGTTTCATCCCAGGCAGGGGTTTCACTGGGGTATTGTGTGTTGGTGAAAGTGTCATTTGTGAAGGGAAGGCGGTGGTTCATGTTGTCCCTACAGGGAAAGGGTTTATGATGCCACCTCCAGCTTCAGCATCACCCACACAGCAGAAGTGCCACCACCTTTGGGCTAGAACAGAGTTAAAAATAAGGAATCTGGCTATGCGCCTTCTTGTTGCTATAATACTTACCGATGTTATTGTTTTCATAATATACATTTCAAAAAATATGTTGACACCAGGCCTGCTCTATTTTTAGTATTTAACAAGGTCATGAAATGGCAGGCCTTGCCTAAGAAGTAGATTTAAAACAAAAAAAAAAGACTTAAATCCATTAAAAAAGAGAGGTTGGATTCTTGGCTTCCTGTTTTGCCCCTTTATTATTCATTTGTAATCTCATTCTTTGTTCCTTCACTCATATAAATTGTCTTACAAGAATCGTATATTCCCATTGTCTCAATGAAATAAAATTAAATGGAATTAAGTTAAAACGGGTATTTTACAGGATGTGAGAATCATTTCTTCAGAGAAAATCCATCTCGTGTGGCTGTAGTACTGAGTAGTATATTGAAATATTATTACTTTGTATTATTAAAACTATTAAGATGTTCATTCTGTATCATTTCAGAGAAAGGGTAGCATTTTTATAAGCCTAAATGTCGAACTTTGAATACTTAGATCTGTGAGTGTAAAAATATGCTACTTACCTGCATATCTCAATAGGGATGTAAGTGTCTACGTTCAGGCATTCATCACAGAAAACGTCGGTGGCAGTAACTCGGAATTTTTATTTTCTTTTGTGCTACAAAAGACATGACACATACACAAGTTTATTAAGCATGTGATGGAAATGGCTTCTTTCTGCTGGTTCTGCCACTTTGACGGAAGCCACCGGGAGCTTTATCTTTTAAATAAGCCAGTCAGGAACGACACCAGACTGCTGTTTCTGTCTCCAGCTGGAGGCACTTGTGTCAAGCAGTGATTAAACTCCGTCTTTGATTTTTAGGTGTCATTGTATTCATGACGATACCTTAGAAGGCATAAGCTTGTATTGAGCATCAAACTTGATTTTTATAATTAGGTACAAAAAATGAGTTTTCATATCACCAGTTACAAATTATTTTCATGAAAAAAGCCAAGGACTCGTTTGAACTCTTTCACAGATACCTAGGATCGGAAAAGGGTTTCTAATGAGCGGCACATTGCCAATAGCTGAGCCCCTTGCTTGGAAGGAGTGAGGTATAAGGGTCCTTGCACAGCTTTGCATAATAAGGTAGTCATTCCAGTGAGGGATACTGATGACATCTAGCACTTGAATGGTTGGGTAATTTCAGGAGAATACTGAATTGAAATCATTGCTTTGATTCATACTTGTTATGGGATTACATTGCTTAATAGAACATCTGATACAATAGAAACCATATTGCCATCCTAGTCTTTTTTTTTTTTTTTTTCACTCCATCATTGAAATGCGTTTTGTTTTCCCAAGAATCTGCTCTTCCCTCTGAATATTCTTCTTTTGCCAACCTGTCAGGATAATCCTTTGGTTGATTTGCTGCGTCTTGCCCCAGCCATAACAGTACTGTGTGAGGGTAACTACTAAGCAGAGGAGGTGGCACAGCGCAAATCTCAAGGACGGTGATTAGTGAGTTCTGGGTGCCTTGCCCTTCTGCTGAGATGTTACACATCAGATTTTCTGAAAAGGAAATTTTTAATGTCTTTTTACATAGCAAGGTTTTGGAAGTGTTTTAGGCTGGACACTCAAGATCAAGGAACCTGGTGCTCCTAATCACTTCTGGAAATGCTGTTTACTCTCACTTCAATTTTGTATTTCAACGATAATGTTCCTTAGAAAGCTCAAAAATAGCATTTTCACCAACCTTTCTGAATAGGAGCCATATGTTTTAAACAATAAGAATTTGCATCTATAAAAAGGTGCCCAATTTTAACATAAGCGAACAGTGAAATCCAGTAATAAATTTATGAGCGTGCAGCCAATACCAGCTTTAGATCTAGGTGTTCAGAAAGGTAATTTGTTCCATGTTAAAGAAAAGCGTGTGATGTCAAACAAAGCTCTTTTATAAAGACTAAGAGATTTTGCTAATTTTGTAAAGGCCTTTATGAATAGTATGGTGACAAAATTCCTACTCTCTATTCATCCATTATATAAAATATTTAGAAACAGAGAGGTAACCTTTGCACAAAGTAGCCTGGGCTACGTATCGATCCCCAAAGGTAGTTGAATTCTTCAGTAAAATGCAGCATCGCGGTGGGGACTGAGAGTCTATTACAGTCATCTGATGAGTCCCGTTCCTCATTTCGAATCTTCCAGTGCAGGACCAATAATTCACCGTTCTGTAAATTACTTTGGTGAATGTTGCCCATTTTTTTATTTGCAACATCCAAGCATGGTCACATCCCAAGTGCTTACTCTTCAATATGATTTTGTGACCCTCTTCAGTTACGAAATGATTAGTACTTCTCAGCTGAAAGTGCTACCTTTAATTCTCTTGCAATTTTGCTCATTTTGAAGTTGATCAGAGTTATATAAATGAGTTTGCTGTAGTAAAGATAGGGCAATGCTGAAATGTTTTTTGGCAAAAGAAACAAAGCTTTCAGAATTCAAGCCAGTTTGGCTAGTTGTTGCTGGATGTAGGTGTTGTGGCTCTGGTCGTAATCGTATGCCATGGCTCTAGTAAGGAGGAGATCTTGAAACAGGGAGAGGTGGCTTAAATGTTTAAAGGCAAAGTGCCATATCAGCTGTCATTCCTCAGCTTCCCTTTCCTTTGACAACATTCCTTTGAAAAACAGAACACTACACAACATTTGTGAAATAAACCCAATTCCTGCATGAAACCTTCAGTTGCGAACTTGCCATGCCTTGTTAATAGATTTTTTCCCCCCACAAAATATGTAGCATTTGCTGCAAGGGTATGAGCTACTTCTTTAAAGTCTCCCTTATGGGTTTGGCATCGACAGGATAGCTCAGGCACGGCTTTGCCTTCGTTCTCTTACAAACAGGCCTTGACATACGGTGTGGCTCAGAGGGCCGCGACGCACGTCATCATCCCCCCTCTCTGTTGGGTTCTTGTTCCTTGTACGAGCCGTATTTTTGCATCTCTTGATGCAACTTTAGGGAGTAAAGTTTCTGAGAGTCAAGCAGCACAGGGAAAAGATGGAGGAGTTCTGGCTCTGCAGCGCCACTTCTCTCTCATGTAGACAGGGAGAAAATTCAGGGGAGAGGCTGTTCCCTTCCGTATTAATTTTGCATGGGAAGCCAGTACGGGAATGCAAGGATTCCTCTTTCCTTTCAGGTCTGTAGAGGGAGAGGGACAGAAGACAAGCCACAACCTAAACTTCCCATTTTTAAAAATACTTGAACACTAAAAAAAGGGTAGTTTAAAAATATGCGTCCTAAGTCATTTTGCAAGATGCAAACTTCATGTGAAAATTTAACCAATATTCATGAACTATTATTCTGCAATGTTTGTCCAACTCAACTATTCTGTTCACACCATGATACCAGAGACTCATGATACTCTATAAAACAGATAAAAAACTTTGTAGTTCTTCTTATAAGAGGAATATACTTTCCCACAAACTTTCTGAACGAGGATGAGTTACCGCAGTTTACACAAGAGCACTATGGTCGCAACAGGGAATACCAGGTAGCAGGTCGTTGTTAGTCCTGTGGCATTATATCGTGTGTCTCAACTCTACATGTTACACAGAAAAATCATCTCTCTTCTGTCAGGCAGACAGCGTTGGCTCTGCTACAGGATAAAATGCATATAAAATAGATGTGTTGCTGACTAACGTTGAATGCCTCAACTTTTAATGAAAATGAGGTGCGCTTCTTCTGAACAAACAGCTCGAGTCGTATACAAAGCTTGAAAGCAAGACAAAATCTGCAGTTAGTAGAATCAGTGATATAATACTGGCTTAAAGATTTATTTTTAATGTATACTTTCCATTACCAATACTGGGCCTCGCTATGTGATGTAGACATTCAAACTAATCAGAAGATACGCGCAGATGCTTCTACTTGTCATTTTTATTTTTTAAACACATTTTCTTGGTTAAGGAATGCAATTTGTTATCACAGAACTGCCTTTGACCGATGCTGTGTTGTTATCCATTTATATTTACATGAATAGTAATGGTACGATACTGTTATACAACTGTACGATGCTGAAGTTAATGTATACCGTGTATTTATTTGGTTTATGTAATATGGTAACTGGGTTCCCCGGCCATGACAATACGTAGGAGAGAAACCATTAGACCTCAGGATTTTCAATTGGAAAGATTTCTCTTTCACAGAGTCTGTGTTTTGCTTAGAACATATCTTGGTTTTTAGTAAATGTTGTGTCTTATACTGATACAATTTCATGTGGAAAAAACTTGAGCTACTTAAAATCTGATAGAAATACTGAATGTTGGTTGAAATTTTTAAAATTTGAAGCTACATTATGGTGCCATTATAAGCAGCGCATGTCCTGTTTTACTGAGCATCCTGCCTGAAAAACACTGAGAATTAGGTTGATAACATCATCATTTACTGTTTTACCTTCTGCTCTGAAATTAACTTTCTGTTTTATGGTTAGTATATTTAGCAAAACGATTAGCAACTGAGTTATTTTAAGTCACTGAACTGTGTGTACATGCATAGTTTTTATAAAAGAATGAGACAGAAAAAGGGGAGTTGCTCTTTTCATTATCTGCTCTTAATGAGGAATGAAACCTGATTTTAAACACGGGAGATTGTAGGGTTGAGCCCTTTTTTGAAGAGATGAGCATCAAAGTCAAAATGCTTTAGACACGTGTAAAACAGTCTGATTGTTATTTCTCTTTTGGCGTTAGCTATACTGCTAGAGACAATAAGAGCTACCTGCATTTCTTTAACCAATGCTTTTCTTTATTCTTCCTTGGTCATACAGTCATTCCCAGCACAGCACTGCAACGCGTCCACCCACAGTGAGCTTGCAGCGGACCATTTCTGTGGAAGGGTAAGATGATTCTCTGTTGAAGCTGCCTGTAGAGCTCTCAGATACCGCTAAGCCAGGCACTGAACTACCCACATACGCATAGCTGTTAACGAGATGTGGTTTGGCACACCACAGTGTTTAAGTCCGTGAGATGAAGAAATAAACACTTTCAAATTCGTACCGGTCCTTTCAAGATACTTACACTGAAAGGTTTGGTTTTCATGGAGATGAGAATACCTGTCATGGAGATATATTAGCTACAATCTCTTCAATTCATCTCCCTTGGCCAGTCTTAATATTTACGTGTGTTAGCTGTAAAATGGTTCCCACTAATCACAGAAATACCCAGTGAAGTCTTACTCTATTTTCTTAATGTATGCATGAGTTCTTTTTGACAAAGTAGTGTCCTGAACTAAAGATGAAGAAGTACTGATAGAGAATAATGATCCCGTGCTGGTGTATACCTATGTATATTCATGTGCCAATTGTAGAGGTATAGATCTGAGTCCTTAGCTGGCTATTTTAATGGAAATAACTGGGTAAAAGATGATTAATTCACAACCACAGTTAATATTTTTGCATCTTTGTGATATTAGAAAAGCTGAGATTTAACGCAAACAGATTTTGGTTGCACTGACTGGCATAGTTCACAAAGAAAATGTTAGCTTTGTTTCTCCCCTCCCATAGAAATGGGGAACTGTGTGAAATATTTTGTGGGCATGGGTAATAACTTGCCATTGGCTGCTCTCAGGTCCTATTTCAAAGCTTTTCTTTCTTGTGATAAAAGTGAGAATCCAAAGGAATGATGCTATTGTGTTTTATTTTGCTTTATGTTGCAATCTTACTGTGATGCAGTCAGAAAATAAAATGATAGACACGTGAAGTGATCCGCTCCCAAGTGAAGCCTGAAATGGTCTTCTGACAAGTCCCAATTTTTTCTTCCTTATCTAGATCTCAGATCTAAGATTTTAAGTTTTTATTTCAAACGTGTAGGACAGCTATAGCAATTACTCATTGAAAACAAGACTAAATAATGAAATTGCTCCAGGAAAGATGCATACGGCTGAAGGGCTGCCATCTGGAAGGTAATTCTATACATGAAGCCCTCATCATCCAACCTTCTTGTTCAAAACCGGGCTACTTTCAAGTTAGAAAAGGTTGCGCAGGGTCTTGTCCAGCGCAGTTGTGACTATCGCCAAATGTGGAGATTGCCCAAGCTCTGGGCAACCTGTCTCAACGCTTAAACACCCTCATTTGGGATTTCTTGGCTTTATGTCTCTCTTTCTCTCTAACGAACAGAGTCATAATAAATTCCCATGTCTTTTTCCTCGAATCAACTCATGAATAAATTGATGTTTGAAATAAAACTGAGCTTCAAGAACAAGTTCATCAATTAAACTGGCAATTAATTTTTGAAAAAAAAGGGAGAAGAAGAAGAATTTGCTAAATTGAGATTTAAGGAAAGAAATTCTATTATGATGTCTCTGACTTGGTCCACTGAACTCCGTAATTCAGGATGTATCCTACAGGTTTAAACTCCTATTGAAGTCTGGAAATCAATCTGTCTACATGAATTTTTAGATGAATTGCAGGATCTGTACTGGCCACGCAGACAACTTGCATATATATTGTATGAATCATTAGAGCGCAGGAAATCTGCAATTGATATTACAGGTCTCCTGCTGTTCAGGAGGTAGAAGAATATCTGGCTTGTAATTATTACTAATCAACTTACACTGAGTCATATTTCATTTCACGTAGGAAAGTGGGACTGTTACACCACTGAGCGAAAATAAGTAATCATCTCTGCCCTAAATATTCCATTATGTTAAAGCTCAATTTATTCTAATGTTTTTGGGAGGTCCACGCTGCTAAGTATGTTTATAGCTAATACAATTTGAGGTCAAAACAAAGTTATTTTTCTCTTTTAGGAACCGGGTTTTCCTCAGTAGAGCCCTGTATTTAGGTGACTCATGGTATTGCTTTTGAGATGCTCTTTGTAAAGAGCTGCTTTACCTGCGAGGCATCCCTAGCACACCCTTAGATTTGCGGCCTGCACGCTGGCTCGGTGTGACTGACGGGGTAGGCACTGACGTAACATAATTATTGGGTCCTGTGAAGGAGCAATGAAATATGGGAGGGTTAAAGAAATACAGGGGGAATTGCATTCGCTGGCGTTTGTTCCTTTCCGCCCTGTTGAATATGGGGTAATGGAGCTGTCTAGAATAGATTTTTTTCAAAAAACTTTAATAGTTTCTTCATCTAGGTAATGGATTCCTAGGTAAAACCGTTTATTTTTTTTTATGGGAGGGTACAGCAAAAAAATGGTTAGCAAGGTGAAAAAAATAAAGATGACTTTCAAGATTAAATTTTCTTTATATTCAAGCCATATATTCTTCACAGCTTAATAACTGTACGTGGGGTAAACAGATTTAGCATGTGCATAGAAGCATGAACTTCACAGGTGTTTGATGTCATTGTTAGCGCCATCTAATTAGTAACTTCCCTGATGCTTTATTTGCATGGTTGGAAAACAAGAAAGCTATAATGTTTGGATTTGAAAATATTGTTCGTCTGAGTTTTTTGAAACGGCTTTGATGAAGGATTTTAACTGGGAGTATTCAAAATAGGAAAAATATGGGATGAAAGCTAAAAGCTGTTATTTGGAAATCTTGCTGTACTATCGCACGAAGATATAATGCTAGTGGTGTATGATAGCTGTTCTCTCCGCAGTTGACATTCAGGCTAAATTGTATTTTATATGCTACCAGTCATCTCTGCTGCTGAGCTTCTTAGAAACTGGCCTTTCAACGTCTTTGATTAAGAGTGCTTTGATGGAAATTTTAAACGAATTTATCAACGTGACTAAGTATCTCATATATATAAGTATTTATACATAAATAAACAGCATTTGAACCATGACTAAGGGTAAGAATTTTTATTCTGAGCAGGACAGATATTACAAACTGCTTTGTGTTTCCAAAGTGTCTTATACAAATGAATTCTGGGTGCTTGCTGCTAACTATTAATGGACCGTGTATTGGTATTTTGAGACATGGCTTAAAGGCACTGCTATTTTTAGCTATTCTCGTAGCCTTTGAATACTTTTCTGTCCCCTGACAGTGCAATGTGGTTCCCTATCACCATTTCCATCTTATCTATCTCTATTTACAAATGGAAAAGCTGGAGCATTCATGGTAAATAGAGCCATCGAATGCTGTAAGCAATACTTTACAGAAAAGTGGTTCCAATATGGAACCAATCTTTTTTAAAAGCAGATGCAAAGCAACCTTTCTAGTATGGAGTTGCCTCTGCTGGGTATTGCAGGTGGAACAGAGATGCAGTTTTCAGGATTTATTTTGAATGTTAGCATGTAAATAAGGCACCTCTTTGATCAGGGAAGAGAGACAAGTGCTTATGTGAGACAAAGTATAAATGAAGCAGCACACTGGAATAATCATCTCCCTTTCAAAGTTAAGGAGGATATTAGCTGTCCTACATTGTAGCTCCAGAAATCAATGAGATTTCTCAAATGTCGGAGATGTACTCCTGTGCATTCAAAGTGAATGTCAGGCGTCATGGTAAAAATATAGACCAGCTTCACTTTTGAAATAAGAGATTATTCCCGTATGCCAGTCCCATCTTGCTAGCTCAAAGCAGAAAACACTGCCTGGTGTGCAGGCTTTAATTTCTCTACAAAAGACAAAATGAAAGACTGTTAAAGTCCAGAGGGGTTCTCACAAAACAAATAAAGTTGCACGTGTATAAGCCAGCGCACCCATGCATGCATCAGTCAGGTTGAAGCCTGGCTCCCAGTAGGTTCCCTCGTATTAAACATACTTCAAAGTTTGTGACAAGTTAGACATGGTGTTTGCAGCATAAATGCTTAAAGCATGTAGTCAGTATTAAACTTTGGATAAAGTATTGCTTCTACAGTTAATGCCAATGTTCAATCAACAAGAAATGCCAAGGAAACCATAGTCAAATAAACAGATAAAATACTTGTTTCAAGCAGAATGGGTAACTGTAGCAAGCAAAATCATACTTTGCTATGTGATAGGAGAAATGCACGTCTCATTAAAGGCCAAATGCTTAGCTGTTAGTATATCACCATTTAGTAAAATGAAAGAATAAGTCACAAATCAATGACGTAATGAAAATGAAGGCTCAGTTTAAGAAGGCAAAGTCACCCCTCTGGGTTGCGATGTTCAATGGGAGAGCAACAGATAGGAGGAAGGTTTCCTTATCTTTGTTCTTTTCAACCATGATTGAGGTCAGAATATTGATACTGAAAGTCACAAATCGGGGAGCAGACCCCACTGGCTCAGGTCCAACACTGATGGGTGACGCTGACGTGTCCCAGGCTCTGAGATGGTGAAGGACCAGGGGCTGGAGAAAGGAAGATCCGCCAGCTCCCTCCCACCGCCGCGTCGTGAGTGTTGGAATCCTCCCAGGAAAGGCAGATGAGAGGGAGGGCTGGGGAGGAAGGCGAGGGGCAGTAGCTGCTTCACATGGTGGTGGAAAGATTTTGCCAAGCCTAAGAGGGAAATAACAAGGGGGAAAGTAAAAGCCAAGACGCCACGGAAGTGATACTGCGATAAAACAATAGATGAGAGCGCCGCGGATAGATTTTTCTCTAAATTGTCATCAAGCAGAGTTGTAGAAGGTGTTAAAGAAAATTTAAATAAGCTGAGTAAGTTTGGTTTCGCCTGAACTTCGAAGTCCTCTTAAAAAATGTGTGTGCATATTCCAGGCCTTCAGCCCCCTCAGATTTCAAATTCTCTCTTGTGTGATTAATCACATTTTAAGGCCTCATACAGACTGTCACATTCTCTGTCCATCCTGGCTTTCTGTGTTAAATGCTGTGAAGAAGAATGCTCCATCTACTTGAATTACCTTTTTTAGGCCCTTCCACTACGAATGCCCTTTAGCTCTCTGAAATAAACGGGCAGTTATTTATCAGAATTTTTTGAAGCATGAGATGAAAACTAGAAGTATTGCACTGAGAAGGAAATGGCTTGATTAGCCAAGTGAATAAGCAGGCATGGCTCAGCGCTCACACAGTGAACCGTCAGAAGCCAAACACCACCTTGCACAGGAGAAGGGTGCTTTGAGCCCTTAGATTTGGGGGTTTTCCCCCCCACACACTAATGCGTGACCGTAACCATCTAATAGAATTTATCTCTACTTCAATTTTCCCTCCTGCTGTTTGCTACTTTAAGTAGCTTGAATGTTTTTTGTTGCGTGGTATGCGTGCGGTGCTTTGCACGAGGCCATAGTTGGATGCTGGGTGCTACCCTAACCCACGCAGTCACATAAATAACTCTTCTTCTGGGCATTCTATGAGGTGTGTCACTGCAACACCAAATCAGCACGTGCAGGAATGGATGTGTGATTGCAATAGCCTTTGCGAAGCGAACAGCGTTTAAAAACAACAAAAAAAAATCCCGCCAAAACAACAAAAAACCCGCAGCCAAAGCAAGATCAGAGCCGTATTTCTAAGTCCCTGCAGATTTGGGATACCTCATTGATTGTCTATAACTGAAGAACGCTCTGGGATCCGGTATTTGAAAGCAGCCAGTGTGCTTAATAGTTCTGTAGATGTTCCAAGAAGCACAAAATCATTTCATCGCCCCAATTTTATAGATGGGGCAAAAGAAGCAGAAAGACAGAGCTGTGTCCGCGTGAGATGAATACTAGAACTGACTCTATTCTTTAAGGTAGCCGGCAGCACAAAATAAGCAAATTAAAAATGGATTTTCCTTCAGTTAGTTACTATAAAAATTACTTGTTTTCAGAAAGCTCTTCCCCTTCATTTATCAGTCCAGTTTTTAATCTCTTAAATTAAATCTATAATTACTATGGATTCACAATCTATAGAAGGATGATAGGGATACTCAATTTTTTTTGGTCTTATAATTCTCTTACAGTAAAAGAGTAAACCGATCAAAAGAAAAGAAATATGCGGTACAAATGTAGCAAATGCAAAACACTTACATATTTTGAAGATAATGAACAAATATTAACAAACATGAACCAAAAAAACCCACGGATCATGAGGAAAATTGCCTCACATTTTTGATTTATTTTTGTTAATCGCATTTTTATGACAGGAGAAATTTTCTTCGGTGTGGAAGCTTTACCCACTCTGATTTGTTACTGCTTATTGGTTTCAAATATTAATCTAATAATACTTTGCTCTTACATCAGGCCTGCGATTTATAATGTGCTTTACAGAATCTGATCACATGCGTTCCCTGAAGCAAGTAACCAAGTCCATCCAAATTGATTCTCCCATTGATTTCTGAGCCTGGAAATTTGCGTGGATTGCAGCACTTTATTTGCTCCTTTGCGCCTGGCTCAATTATAGTGAATCTTTCTTTCTTCTTTCTCTACCTTTTTAATTCCTTCCGTGTTCTCCTTCACACATGCACCGTCTCCCTTTATTCTGCTCATTCTTTTATTTTCTTTTTTTTTTTGTCCTTTTCCCCCCCCTTCTGCTGCCTTCTGTCAGTCCGGGAATGTTTTCATCTCACACTCCTTTCTAATTTCTGCTTGATTTCCCCCGCTGCTCTTCCCTGTTTGTATTTGGTACATAGCTGCAGGAGGGCACAAAACATGCACACACAGAATTAAAGTGCTAGTGCGCTTTGTGAGCAGCTAGAAACTTACCTTCAGCCCTGTTTATCACAGAAGAAATTGTCAATGGGACAAGTAGGTAAAGCTGGATGCAGAAACACGCGTTTCAGACGCGCTGGCTCTTAGACCGTCCCTTTGTACTAGGTAGCTAGAGAGTGCCACCTATGGTCTCCAAACAAAACAGTGAGCTTTTAAAATTTGAAAGTTACCCTGAAATTACCTTTGCCTCAGTTGCTGTTTTCTGGAGAGAACGGCACATTTTCACTGGGTGCATGGACTGCAAGAAAGCATCGTTCACATTGGAGTTACTGCCCTTTCACTTCTTGCTCTCCCCATCACCATGTCATCTTTAAGTCTTTAATTCCGTTACGTCCTTTCCAGCATTTATCTGCGTTCTGTCTAAAGTCCCCTCGTGTGTATCCGAATGACATTCATGAAGAATTTGAATAGAGGCAAAGGAGTTCTTCCTAATGTTGCTTCCCAGGTCTTAAAGAAAAATTGGAGCACCTGTTCTTAGATCTCCTTAATCACTTTAAAAGAGATGACTATAAACTTATTTTCCAGATGAATAAATATGTAACACCCTCATCTTCATCAAAACTAGCATTTCCTTTGAGTCTGGCTAAAGCACTGACAGATAACTCTTGTTCTGTGTTTCTGTTAAGAGAGGACTTCGTCAGTGGCTGGTATTGTAGTTTGTTTGCTTGAGAAACTTTTTTCCTACTTTAACTTCACAGCACGCTACAAAGTTTTATTATCATTAGACAGTTTTTCTTTTTCATTTTCACACTAAGTACACTATGCACGTGTGAACCATGATGTATTTGAAAAGTCATGGTAATTTATTACGCTATGGTGAACTGGCATATACCTTCTGCTTCCTGCGGTTTTTGCAGCGTAGTAGTGGCTAAAGGCTGTTTCTATGATGATACAACAACGCTTGCGTGTTCTTGCGTCCACCTCTCAGGTTCTGCAGGATGCTCAGATATGAAAGAAATATGAAGGCGTGTTACGGTCGGTCGGTCTCTATACAGCTAAATTCGAGCCATGACCAAAATGACCTGATTAGGCTGAAGAGCAGGAGCCAAACTCACTGTGTTCTAATCGTGGCTTCTGACATTTCCCCGTATTGTTTGAGCTTCCTCTGAACATAATCCTCCAAGAGCAGAATGTGGATGTTGCTGTCAAAAGGCCAAAATTACAAAACGGCACTGACAGCATTTTAAGCATAAATCTGCTCACTTGATCAGAGACAGGGATTAACAACGGGGCCAAATTTTTGTTGAGCTGCACAACTTACTATTCAGTTGTATTGACCTAGTTTTGCCCACAGCACCGGCTTTCAACTTCGTGATCCAAGCTGCCTGTCGTATGTGGAAAGACCCAGTTTCATTTTCAACAAGAGCTCTTCTGATTTCTCACCAGCACAGCATGCAAATTCATTTGTTTGACTTTACTGCCTCTTTTCCCTCAGCACTCAGGTAAATAAAAATGGCAGTAGCTCAGCTCTCGCCGAGTATTTTTGACCTGTAGGACTCGAAGATGGACAAGCGTCACCGAAGTAGTTTGTGGATGAGGAAATTGAAGCTGGAAGAACAAATGACTTGCCAAGATCACTCAGCAGCGCATGGGCTAAGCCGGGGAAGGAATCCACGCTTCCACCTCGCTGTCCTAGTTCTGCTCCAACCCCCAGGCCACCCTTCCTAACTAAAAACCAGTTTAGACTTCTTAGATCTGGATTATAATATATCTAATCTGCTCATATTTAAGAAGGTGCTAAAACTGTGGCAACATGGTAAATCAACAGCAATGATCCAAGAGAAAAGAAAACCCCCTTTATTTTCTGATCGATTAAAAATGCTTCAAGAATATACAAACTCAAGACAGGATGTCTTTTTCTCACAGTTGCATCTTTAAAAGATTGTTTTCTGACTGTACAATGTTAAGAAAAAGTTATAAGATGAAGGACTGTATGGAGTAGGACTAATACTTCCACGAAAGGTTACAATCACCTTTAAAATATTAAAAATTTGCCTTAGTTTTTTTCTTTCAAAACTATTATGCTCGGTTTCAGAAAGTTGAGATGTTATTTGAAGGTCATGAAGAAGCTGGGGATGCTGTTTGAACATTACTGCTGGGCAAAGATGACTAAACCTCTACTGATTGTGGAATTATCGTGTAAAGGTTACGTCCCCGTGTATACAGCATCAAATACGACATCCCTCGACGCATCACTTCTCTCTCTCCCTTTGTTTCTTTTCTGTAAAAACAAAATGGAAAAGAAAAAGCCATTCACATGATGTAGAATTGTTATATAGCGGACAGGAAATATTGGATCTTTTTTAGAGGAAGCATGCTGGAGCATGTTTCTGTAGGTATTGTGTGTGCGCGCGTGTTTACAACGGTCATTTTGCTGGTAACTTCTATTTGTAAAAATTGCGAGTTAGAAGAACATCCTATTGCTCTGTGAGGAGTCACAGACACGTAAATGTATGTGTTTGTGAGTATTGGCAGGGCTGGGCTTAAGATTTACACTTACTAATATAACAGCATTTACACTTTTTCGGAAAAGTAAGTTGTTAGAGGGATTTGAAATGGGGTAAGTACCAACAAATATGGTGTGTGTATATATATATATGGTTGTGTGTGCTTGTGTATCCAAGGGAGAGACCGATCTGAGGCCTCGTACGTAGAGTAGAGACTGGGAATTGGAACATCTGGGACACTTTCTCAAGGAGGCTACCTTGATTGCTTAGGAAAGGCATCTCTTTCTGGACATCAGTTTTCCCATCAGTAAAATGCATGTTGTTACGTTCACATCCTTTGGGGCACATTTTCAATTTACGGATGGGAAGTGCTGTATGAGATGTAGCTGTTATTATTTATTGATTTCCATCGTAACGAACAACTCTTTAAACCGGTCAGACAAAAGCAGATGTCCCTCAGTCCGGTTCAGTGACAAAGCTGCTGTGTAACTTTACAATTGCAAGCCCCTGATAATGTCAAACCAGAGTTTTTCATGAGATTCTGCTCTATTAGCTCAATCATGCAAATGTTATTTGCTCCAAATCTGTCAGGATCAAAGACACTTGTCATTCCTTTGCCCAGAGTTTCAAATTTTTTCTTTGTTCATTTGTTTACAAAGCAAGGCTGGAACTTGAAATAAAAAAGGTACCACGTAAAGATTCATTCTACTTGTATATACAGTATTGTTATAAATTAGATTATAAAGTATCTTCCTTGTTTTGGTTTTTCTTTGAATAAATCCATCACTTAGCTTTGTGAAGGCGACTCCAGGGCGCTGAAATTAATAGAGATGTTTGAATTCGACCATCAAGAAAAATAAATAAATAATGCTGGTTAATTCCTACCTTGTCTTTTCTCCAATTAACAGATTTATCTCATCTGTTAAATGGTTTCTTTAGGCAATGACAGGCTATTGTGTGTTAAGCAAAATAAAGTATGCTTAAGATGCCTTGAGAAAGGCGCACACACCAAGAGTTTTGAATGGATAAACATTATCATTTTGTTTCTATGCAGAGAACCTCGAAAAATCATCCTGCACAAGGGCTCCACAGGACTTGGTTTTAACATTGTGGGAGGAGAAGATGGGGAAGGCATTTTCGTGTCTTTCATCCTCGCAGGCGGCCCTGCCGATCTCAGCGGAGAACTGCAGCGAGGAGACCAGATTTTGTCTGTAAGTATTTGTGTGGGGCTTTGCTGGCCAACTGCTTCATCCTGGTGTCTGTCTATACTGCAAGGGACACAGAAAGAAGTCTTTTTGGTTTCTGTCTTGTGAAATACAAGCTGGAAACAGCTTATCGTTTAATATTTTGTTTATTTGCTCTTTGTTTTTACTGCATTTGTGAATGGCGTTACTGCACTTCGTTAACGCTATCTACAGTTTGCCAACACCGCAGAGAAGACCTAAACACAGTGCAGACCTCATCATCTCCCAGTTTAGCCCATTCTCCAGTTCCATTTGCCCAAAATACATTGCTAAATCCGAAGATATTTCTCAAATTTTAATTTTTCTTTGAGAAGAAAAAACAGTAGGATGAAATAATCTGGGCTGGTGGTGCCATCTAGTGTGCACTACACTGCTTAGCAAACGGCCCAGTGCAAGGAGGAGATTAATTAGGTTATGTTAATTATCTCTCTGGCCCTAATGAATTTGATGATCTCTCTTGAAATTCATTTTCAAATTTTAGACGATAAAAGGCTTTGTAGCCTGGGGTTATATTTTGCATGCTTAGTGTCAAAAACATCTTTTTAATTTTTCTTTCATGCATATATTGATAGCACGCGTTTAAAAACACAGAGCATTTATGTTTTAGGCTCTGTCGAGTAATTGAACATCTGACTGAAACAATCTGAATGTAAAGCATTTTGAATGACAATGAAAGCCTTGAAAATGTTGTTAAATGTCCATTCATATCATGCTGCCTTGCAGAAAAAAGAAACTATCCCGAGTTGATACAGTTGTGGGTGTTTCACGCAAAGTACATAAATAGCCTTGAGGCAAAGAACTGAAACACAGGAATTGTTCATCCTGGCTGAGTGATGGACCCACCAGGCTGCAGTGTCCCGCTCGCTCCCGCTGTCCTGCTTTCTGTCCCGGTGGATCTTGCACCCTCGGCTGCACTTTGTTTAGTAGCAGGGGCAGAAGATGGCTGTAGCCTGGTCACTTTGCGCCATGGTTAGGTGGCATTTTCCTGGTCAAGGTTTAAATCCCTTCATGAGGAAGCTGGAAGTGGTTTTCCTACGTTTCCTTTTCAAGGCCAGGCTGGACGGGGCTTGGAGCAGCCTGGTCTGGTGGGAGGTGTCCCTGCCCAGGGCAGGGGGGTTGGAACTAGGTGATCTTTAAGGTCCCTTCCAGCCCCAACCATTCTGTGATTCTATGATACATTGCTAAAGAGTTTATTCTGGCCTATTCTATGAAAAGTGGATTTGCCTTCCACCTGTCCAAGTTTTGTTGTGAAAAGGTGGCTGGGGCTGCTCTGCGATACATGGAAAATCTGGCTTGTTAACACCAAAGGGATGCAGTAACCTGAAGTTATAGTGAATTTTATCTAGACCTATTGCTTGAAAAAGCTTTAAGAAAAATTGAGAAAGGGCAAGTAAAAGATGTTTAGGTGCCATAAAATATCCCCAAATAGAAAGTTTGCAGGAAACTGCATGAAAACCAAAATAGACTCCTACACGTGAAGAGACAAGGAAGGCAAATGCCTGTGCCAAGAAGAACACAGACAAAAAACCTGAAGAATAGAAATAGAAATGTCTTCAGGACAATTATGCAATTTATTTTTCTTTGTCTAGATGCAGCAAAATAAGGCTAACTGAAAGAGCACTATGAGATCAAAGCCTGTCACGGTACATAGTATTCAGAAATCCAGCAGCTCAGATACAAATTTAAAAGTCCATTTTCCGTTATTTTTAAGCAAGGGTATATTTAGGGCTGTAGGATACTGCCACAGTTGAATTTTTAACTGTGATTTTTGTCTGTTTCGTAGCAATGTTTTCCATAAGTTCTAATTAAAGTTGACGGTGTTGCTGCAGCTTTTAGTTGTCATGCAAGAGTAGTTTATTTGTTCATTGAGCAGAGAGGGATGGAAATTATTACTGAATTAGGCTGCTTGCATATCCCCAGGCAATCACCAGGTCAGGCACTGCTGACTTATTTAGTCACAAATAACTATTATGAATCCGTTTTTCCATATTCACATGAAACAAATTTCATGCGCAGGCTGCTTTTAGACCTGATTAATCTTAGACCATTGTCTGGTGAAGGGTCCCAGACACCTTAGATTTATAAGGGTTGCACATGGTAGGTCTGTTTCTCTCTTTTTGTTCTTTCGTGTCTTATCCCTCTGAAGCACCTGTTTCCCTACAGAAATAGTTTCCCTATTTGTGTCTCAAAAGATGACAAATCTGGTTGACCAAGAAGAAATAGTACCCCTCAAAGCCAGTATTTCTAATTAACTCAAGCTTGGTTAAATTTCTTTCGAACAGGAAGCATTGCAACTGATTTAAATTTTGGAGATCTGGGTTTAATTCTCTGATGCAGTTCATTGTCCTTTTGTGTAACCTTGGGTGAGATGCTTTATTTTTCTAAGCCTCCGTCCCCCACGTGGAAGAGGAGAAGCACAACAATTTCCTAATTCATGCCTCTGCTGCGAATACAGCAAAGTGTTGCCCGGTTGACAGATGCGCATACTCATCTTTGGGAAGGTACCTACAAAAATACCTTAAATAGACTGCAAATCCGTGAGTTAGACCCAGCAAAGCTCGGAAGGAGCATTGCCTTTGGGTGACACACTAGATGTATACATAGTCCCAGCGTCAGACCACAAGGCTTGGACAAATTATGGATAAATCCCATAATTTCCCTGCCTCTCTGCCTGCGGGCTGTTAGGTGGGAGGAAGGGGCCGGAGCCTACAGCCCTCCAGGGGCTCTGAGATACGCTGTGCTGCAGCCTTGTCCCCGTGGGCGCGTGGAATTTGAGGTTCTTTTTCCCAAATGCCACCAGATGGCATCACAGGATCGGTAATGATGGAGAGCTGCCCTCGGCTAAAACCTTAGGAAAAGCAGTGATAGCCGTATTTTTCTGTTTTCAGTTAATTGACTGGAAATGTTTAAAACTTATCTCAGAAAGCAGGCTGATGTTCCCAGTGCTTCTGTGCAGAGACACAAAATGAATCGTAGCTGAACCTTGAAGGCGAATTGAAGAATAATGGAAAATGTTCTGTTTCAAAGGGTAAAACATTTCAAATAGCAAAAAAATGAATTATAGTGTTACATTCATAATAAGCTGTTTTTTTCCCCTAAAAGGCGGGGGTTTTTTTAGTGCTGATTTCTTCTTGCTATAATCCATGATGCTCTTGTGAATTGCCGCCAAACCAAGCATTTTCCTTCTCGCTTCTGAATGTCTTTAAAATGTAGTAACGCATACATCACTAGTGTGTGTCCATCCCTATAACAGGACATGTCCCTCCCTGTAGTAATGCCCTCTTATTAAGTATAATGTAAATATTATCAAGTAGCATTTTGAATCCTAATTGATATCAAGACTTGATTTTCCAGGCACTGTGTACACACAGATCTGCTTTTGTCTCAGGCGTGTATAACCCAAACCAAACAGCTCAGAATATCAAGGGAAGTATTATTTCCATTTTAGAGCAGCGAAAATGAGGTGCCATTATGTTAATTGCTCTGTTTAAAATCGTGTGAGATGTCTGGGCCAAGTCTAGACTTAGAGCCTGCTTGACCTCTGATCTAACCCCAAGTTCTCCATCTGTTGGGAAAATGCAGGCTCTAGTACAAATCGAATGTAACGTTCCTTGATGCCATCCTTGAAGTTTAAAATTCCACTTCCAGTGCTAAAGGATATATTGCTTATCAAAATAGCGATGGGAACCCAGCGTTGTGTAGTGAAAATCACCTGCATGGGAGCAAATGATTTCCAAGAGCCACGTGCATAAAGTGGCCACACGTTGTGCATACACCCTTGCTGACAGAAAACAGCACAAATCTTATAATTTTGGGAAAGAGGTACGTATTCAATACACTGTAATTTTTAGGGGAAATTCCTGGTGGATATGGGCGTATTCAAACAAAAATTGCCGCATCGTTTTTTGCCTTACAATCTCAAATCAAAATTATGACAAAGCATACCTACTTATTTTAGGTGTCTTAACCTACACGCGTCAAAGCACTTTCAGTACCAAGTGGGCAATTTTGCCTGTAGGTACAGTACCTAAAACACAGGGAGTTAGTTTATACGTGTAAGTTCAGCAGCAAAATTCAGATTGACAATTTCCACACAAAAAATTAGGGCATATTGCTCCTTGAATTCCTATGATGACATTGGTTTGGAAACAGTTTTTTAATTTTCCGTAAGACTGCATCAAGTTAAAAATGTATATAAAAGAGAGAATTAAGGTGAATTAATAGCCATAAGGATGTAACAGCAAGTATTAGCATTTGAATTTTAACTTTTGAAATGACTGAATTTTGTGTCTTTGGACAAGACTAAAGCTCAGATGAAGATAATTAAATTTAGACGTCGACATCCACCGCCTTGTGGAAAAGGACCTGGGGGTGTTGGTCGACATCTGACTGAATATGAGCCAGCAGTGTGCCCAGGTGGCCAAGGTGGCCAACAGCATCCTGGCCTGTATCAGGAACAGCGTGGCCAGCAGGAGTAGGGCAGTGATCGTACCCCTGTACTGGGCACTGGTGAGGCCCCACCTCGAGTGCCGTGTCCAGTTTTGGGCCCCTCACCACAAAAAAGCCATTGAGATGCTGGAGCGTGTCCAGAGAAGGGCAATGAAGCTGGTGAGGGGTCTGGAGCAGGAGTCTTGTGAGGAGCAGCTGAGGGAGCTGGGGGTGTCCAGCCTGGAGAAAAGGAGGCTGAGGGGAGACCTTCTCGTTCTCTCCAGCTCCCTGAAAGGAGGGAGTAGAGAGGTGGGGGTCCATTTCTTCTCCCAAGTAACAGGTGATGGGACAAGAGGGAACGGCCTCAAGTTGCGCCAGGGGAGGTTTAGGATGGATATTAGGAAAAATTTCTTCACTGCAAGGGTTATCAAACACTGGAACAGGCTGCCCAGGGAAGTGGTTGAGGCACCATCCCTGGAGGTATTTCAAAGACGTGTAGAGGTGGTGCTGAGGGACATGGATTAGTGGTAACTTGGCAGTGTTATGTTAATGGTTGAACTTGATGATCTCAGAGGTCTCTTCCAACCAAAATGATTCTGTGATTCTATGCTTCGATGATTCTGTACATGCTTGCTGGGTGTCTGGTTGCCATTACAGCCAAAGGAGGCGAGAGAATGATTCGGCTGGCCAATATGAGTTGTGTAGAGCAAGTTGAATTGCTCTGTGTGTTTTATTGCCTGTATTGCTTGGGTAGCCATTGAGTTTAAGCTTAAACACTTATCACATGCACTTATGTCTCTATTTAGGTATCTTAAATTGAATGACACATTTCATATGTGTTTGCCCTTATAATAGATGTTTGGTTTTTCACCTAACATCATGCTTGCTTCATCACAAAGAAAAGTAAAATAAAGTTGTGGACCATAAAAGCCGTATCAATTTTATTTCATTCTCCTGTAGAAATGCTTTAGTACCTTGGGGTTCACAATAGCAGGATGAATCGTGGCCGGTGGCCTGAAAGAGGACTCAAGACAAAAAGGAGACTGCTTGCTCTGGAGCAAGATGGCTGCTCTCAAGCAACACATCCCACAGGTTACCTTAAGGAAATAAAACAAGGTTCCTGAAGGGTAATTGCTCAACAGCACCAGGAAAAAGAGTAGAAATAGAACAGACTGCACTGTGAAGATGCAGGTAGTACTTTGTAATGCTTCCATTTTCCCTGCTGCTGTACCCAAATCAGATGCATGAAGTCAACCAATTTCTGTATGATTTTCCTCTTGATCTAGCATAGTACCAGGGTGTATTTGTATATGGGGAAAGATGGTACGTTTTTTTCCCCTGCTACTTCCTGAGAATCAAATAACTATGCGGTGGGAAAGAGCTACCAGAGATATTCTGTGGGGTGTTCTGTCACTGGTTCATGACATTATATATGGTCAGTTTGCAACACTGTCATTTCAGCATCTCACTTCAGTACTGCCTCTGCTCTTTTACACAAGGTTTTTCCCTTGCAGAGGGAAGTGATCTCTTATATTGAGCAGATTTGGTCTTATGTCTGTCCTGCTGTCATTTTTCGGTCGAGATGTTTGCTTTCCCTTACGAATGCTTTAAACACTTCTTTCTGCTTAGTTCCTCCCACACAACTCCTACCCACCTTCTCACTCACATCTGTAGCAAAAGTACAATATGGGTTTGGAAAAATATAATGTTCTCCAATTTCTACTCCAAAAAGTGTGTGTATAGAAGCAGGATAGAGTGTAAGGGCTCGGTGCTTATTTATAGCAAATATTTATGCTTTATATTTGCTGCAGTTAGAGTTGCCCTTTAGGTTGACTTCCCTTGCTTTGGTGCAGAGAAACTTTCAGCTTTCTAATTTAAAATGGCTTTTTGCTCATGGTAAAAGCAGTAAAACTACTTAGGGCAAAGAGTGCATTCTGTTACCTAGTTACAAAACTAAGAAAAATGGCAAATTCCATTTGGTTTTCCTTTTCAGATTTTTTTTTTTCCCCCAGATTGCTTCGAAAATGTTTGATTCACCTCTGCAGGGCCTGGAGTCTTTTCTCCATGGAGCATCAGTTTGTCACTCATGTAATAGCATTAGGATTATCAAAGATACTCCCTTTGCCTTGCAAGACTTATTTGCAGAAGCACTGACCATATCCTTAGGATGTTTACTTCCCTGTGGTGGTCTGGATGATGTATGACCCTGTCCTTGGGCATAGGGGAGTCTATCAAATTCTGTGGCCTTTAGCTGCACTTGTCCATAAAGACTCCCTTTATGTTTTCAACATTAATCCTACTTAGCCAATAGGAAAAATGCAACTGTGTAAACTCACTTTGTAGTAACGTATACAGCATTGTGTGTTATATATCGGGAATGTTAGCGTATAATCAGTAAATGAGTAGATCAATTCACACGACTGGACTGTTTTAAAGAAGTAGAACTGGATGGAAAATCAAGGGAGAATGCGTTGCTAAATGTATCCAAAGGTTCACTACTGCATGGTAGGCGATAGATGTGATAGACATGTAAAAAGGAAATCTCTGGAGAGAACGGGAGCTGAGAGCATAGGTGCTGTCGTATGTTAATAGGATAACACTAGCTAGAAGAGCAGGTAGATTAAGCTCCTTAGGAGCAAATAGTGGATTAATCTAAATTCAGGCTTTGTTAATATTGGGAAGCACAGGGCACATAACCCTTTTCCCTCCTTCTGTAGCTAACAGAAAGATGTAGCCACTTCTGGAGTACAATTTGCCTTGCCCTAAAGTAGACATTTTACACAGGTCAGATGACCATTGTGCTGTAAAAGTGTATATTTCTTTTCACTGATTATCATAGAATCACATAGAATTTGGCGTGACTTCCCTTTAATGAAATAGATCCCATCCAAACTGACGAAACTTTCATGAATCTTTTTGGTGGGGAATACGGAAAAAGCAAGTATAAGTCAGATTAATTCCAGATTTTATTCTAACCAGTAAGGAAGGATATCCTAAAAACGGGAGGAAGAAACACAACTTGCCCTTGAGTGGGCAGTGGCAAAGTTTATGATTTTGTGCTGGAAGGGAATGAGTAAGCTCAGAAGAATAAGTAACATGAACTTCAAAACCAATCTACTGTGTATTCACAGCAGATGTGGAAAATCCCGCAGGGATCAAGTTTTAATGTAACAATTAATTCAGAAGTGGTAGCTCTCAGTAGTTTAGAACCTTTTGATGATTCGAAACTCAAGTATTCAACATTGAAAAAGTGGAATCTGAGTCAACTAACTGTGGTTATAACAATCGAAGTCCTAAAAATGTATAAATGTTAGGTGAAATTTTGGGACAAAGTCAAAGGGCAAGATGTAGAATGGACTGTAACTAGCAAGGATTGGAAAAGCTAGCAAGAAAATATTTTTATGAGAATACAAAGCCAAGCAATAAATTAATTTCATAGACAGCTGGAAGAAAGACTACTTAAAAGTGAGACCAAAAGAGTTCAAATGTTTGTTGCATTTTTTTGCTTTTGTCTTTTTAAAAAAAGGATCCGTGATCATCCAGTTAGGGCACTCATGAAGAAACAAAGAGATAAATCTTTAAACTGGACAAAGGCAAAAAGCCAAGTTAGAACTTAGATAAATAAGATGCTTAGAAACCAGCTGAAATTCATTCTCAAATACTTATGGAACTATTCAATGCAGACCATTCAGAATTTTATTCAAGAACTCAAGGAATAGTTGGGAATATAGAGAAGCTTGCCCAATTTTCAGTGGAAACTTCTGGGAGAAATAATGAATCTATTTGCAGATACTTAGAATACAACAGAAGGAGGAGTAATAACCCCTATGAATTTTGCAAAAATAAGTTGTCCGGTGTAATTTTCTTCTTGAAAGGGCAACAGCCACAGGGCTGGAGAAGAATCAGCAGATGTCATTTTACCACAAACTTGCTGCTCCTGTAAGCTGCCTATCAACATCTTCATACGGTGGCACATCACAAGCCCCCCCAGAAAACTAGAGAATAACAGAGAAAAGCAAAGATGCTGTCATGGCAGGATCTAGTGGGAAGATCTGGGGCAAACAGTGGGTTAATGCAAGCTCAGACATTGTTGACAACAGTGGAAAATTCTGGGATTTGAGGGTGAGTTAGAAATGGCAGTGGGTCTCTAAGAGTCCTCAACCTACTTACATTTGTCTGGGATCATCTGGGTGCACAGTGCTCCACCTTTCCAGATAAACTTAGTTTCACCTTTTACGATGCATGCAGACATATGTTCGGTTCCCACATGGTTCATCATGATGAACCAGAACCATTTCACATGACAAAACTGAATCATCCACACAACTTCCCTGTACAACAAGAAGAGATTTTTGGAGGCAGAGAAGGCAACGGGACACCCAATGAACGGAAGCTGGGTGCAAATGCAAATTTATGCTTTTGGAAATCCTCAAGAACTGGCTTATTAAATTAAGAATGGCTTATTAAAGAAAATGGATTATTAAAAAAAATATCTTCCCCCCCATGAAGCCTCAGAGTTTAGAACCTATGTCAGGAAAGCCCTAGCGTCCTCCTTGACCATAAAAATTCACTTGAATGAAGTATGAACTGTGTCAGCGTAAACACTGCCATCTGGAAATACTCTTGGAGAAGAGAGCTGGTAGCTAACTGTTTTTCGGTGGTGTTGATAAATATACATGATGTGATGGCTGGAAGTTGAACTTGGGCATATTCAGCCTCGAAACATGATGCGCTTGTTTTGTAGTCAGGGTAACTGGGTTATATTGCCATGGACTTGTCACTTTGGGACTTCAAAACAAAACAGATGACTTTCTAAAATACAAGTTTAATGGAGTTTCTAGGGAAAAATTTACCACCTGCGTATGCTGGAATGCTGTGTACTTTGGTGACTATAGAGCTCCCTTTTGTCTTTTATCGATCTAGGAACCTGTCTTCCAGCTGGGTTTCGATCTCTCTCCCCCTGCCCCGCCCCCATCTTTCTGCAATCTATAACATATATCGCAATTGCCTTGATGCAGTAACTGTTTCCTAAACTAACTCTGACATTTCCAAGCACGTGATCAGAACCCAATAAATTATACTAACAATTCTCATGAATAAGGTATGTCTCTCTCTGCCAAGCAGTGTTAGCTATCAGACCTGTCAGTTATGTGTCATGCAAAGCTCGGAAATTGGCCTAGACTAGAGGCTGTGTGGTTTTGCTGTGATGAAATCATCAGTTGCCTCTAAAACATTCATTTTAAAATTGCCTCAATGAGCAGAAATTATCTGATGCCAGATTGCCTGCTCTTCAGCTCCTAATATTTTAAGGAGGAGTGCACATTCTGTTCAAACATTCTGACTTAGCAAATTTTGTTTTAAGACTGTCAAACAGAATTATGTCACATGATACACTGAAGATTTGGAGTGAGCGTTACACCCCTCAGTGTAGCCTTACCGTCAGCCACACAGTGAAGGAAAACTAAAAAAAAACAAATTTGAAAGCCCAACTGCTACTGCTGGACAGAATGCTACATCCCTGAGCTTTATTCACTCAGAGATTTTCCCCAGGCTGGACTTTTGTCTTGTACTTAAACAGACCAGGCTCCAGGCATCATTCTGCTCTACTGCCCAGTACGGTTTGGCTTCCTAAGTGATTAAATAAATTATCATATGACACAAGCTGCAAAATAATAGAAATTGGCCATCCATTAAATAGGGTATTTGAGGGATATCTGCAATAATTTGTTGGAGGAGATTTTGGAGATCCTTTTGAAAAGAACAAGGTAGATATGCCCTTTATCTGAACAAGCAAGCTACAAGGACAACAGCAAAAACAAAACCACTTACAGAATACGTGAGATATTTCCTTTCCATTGGTTTTAAAAAACATGGTCTATTTGAGAGTATGGAGCGTCGTCTATTCGGGGTGTGTGTGTCGCATAGTCCTAATCTGTAGAGCCACAAATAAACTATGAATGTTGTGATTCGGGCAGTTTTAATATAAAAACGTGAGTACTGAACACTTCCTTCATCTAGAACTGAAGATTCCGGTTAGCTACCATTCAACCACTGGTACAATGCCTCGTGGTCACTGGATTGAATTCAGTATAGATTTGCCATGACACAAGCCAATGGCCATCTCGCCTTTCACAGGCCACATTGCCACATTCTGTGGATGTGGAAATATGGAAAAACCTATCAGGTAGAGATAAAGGCAAGGATTTCAGCTTTTGAGTTCACCACTAACTCAGTGCTTTGGTCAGATAGATCATCAAAGCCCTTCTGTCTCTAAGCAGCCTCTAAAATCGTTTTACATTTTTATTTCAGTTCCTGGGCAACCTGTCACTTATTGGCTTCAGCTGGAGTTGAGTTCTTATCATCTTTGAGTTATAAGGCACTTGTTAAAAAGGAAACCTTTACTTCGTTTCAGAAGCAGGAGAATCGCAATAATTATTTCTGCTTATACCGTCCTTTGAAATTCAAATGAGAAACAAGAACCCTGCAGCATTACGAGTAAAACTGATCAAAGGTAGTTTAGCTATATTCTGGAAGGAATATACTGGAACAATATATATAGTGGAAGGAAGAACACTTCTTAGAGCTGTGTGGAAACCAAGGCATATGGAATAACTGCTACTATAGGGGAATGCCTAAATGACCCAGGCTGAGAGCAGGAGACAGGGAAATCCAAATGCTGGAAACAGAATTAGGGAGAAAGGATTAATTCAGAAAGGCAGGAAAGTGAGTGGAAGTGACAGTCATGTATAAAGCAAAAGCTGTAGGAGGGAGGAGGGGCAGTTTGGTATTTTATCAATTTGGAGTAGGAAGATAGCAGGAACGGCAAAGGAGAGTGAATGTGTGAAGGCACGCTTGGGTTGAAAAGATGACGCAGTAGTGAGATCCGTGAGATTAGGTGTTGGCAGAAACATAAGGGCGTTTGAGTGACCATGCAGGAGGGCGGAAGGTAAAAAAGCAGCAACTAGGTTTGAATTTAAGACCTAATGGTGATCTCTCGATTTTAACATAAATTATTATTCTTACTAAGTATTGTGTTTGATGGGTGAGTGTTTCATGTATGAAATTAATGACAAATAATATGTATATTTATTTAAAAATTGGTTAATAAATATTGTCCTGTGTTATTAACTAGCATGGTTCCTCAATAGGAAAAATCTACGTGTGCGCCTCTGTCTAGGCTTTACCATTTAGCAATGAGACAAAACGCCACCGATCACCTCATAGTTGCTGGATCACATCCAGTCCAGGTCGGTAACAGAACTAACTGGTAGCTACGTAGTGACTTGAATGAAGTAAGTTTCATGTCCATTCAGGCTCCAGTGAGACTATGTGTCCTTTTCAAAAGCTATCATTTTTTTCAAAGCCAGTTTAAACAAGTTTTGAGGAATTCTGATGGAATTGAGGGAAACTGGCTCTTAAGCTGTCACGGCAGTGAACTCTTCAGTGAAATTATTTCAGTCTCAAAGTTTGCCAATCTGGCGTCATTCACAGAAGCTAAAATCATATGGGAAGGAGATCTTCTATCAGAAGAATTTACGTACGGTTTCGATTAAAAAAGAAGTCTTTGACTATGGTTATAGGCTTAACAGGTACTATTTGGAATGATTCATGTGGTCTGGTGAGTCATAAAGCTTGTTGGTTCCTACTGTAAAAGGCAGTGTGTGCGAGACACCTCTTCAATAACATAATATTAATTCTCTTCCTGCTTCACAGATGTAGTGCTTTGATACATTTTTGGCTGGTTGAGCTGCCTCCTTAAACTTCCTGGCAGAAAACGGAGTACTAAATGATATAGCTCATACCCCCACAGTGGTTCTTGTTTTCCAGAGAGAGAAGAATTTGCTTCTAGAATGCCCAGCTCATCAGAGCATAAAGACCAGCTTACTAGAGGCAAAAGGCATATATCTAAGGTAGCAAGACAAGGAAAATTGAAAAGGTCATTGAAATTGCTGGCCCATGAAAAGAGAGAAGGAGGATGCTGGGCATGGAGGACAGCAGACATGACATGATACTGTTTCCAGTGGAGTTCAGGATGAGACAACTACTGTGCCTGGATGTGCCGAACTATGCGGTGTTAACTGATCAAAAGAAAGTGTAGGCACAGAAAAGATTAGAAGTGAGAAAAGTGAGAGAAAAGCAATACAGTGAGCCTGAAAACCTACAAGAAGCTAAGCTGGAGAGTGAAGACTCTTTTTCCCCTGGGCATTTTTCCTTTCTTTCTATTTCTAAACTTTTTCTTCACTAGCAAGGCAAAGCCTCTCACGTATCGGCTTCTTTTCCCCTGGGGTGCCATTTCCCACGGCCATGCCCCCGCCGGGTGCCCAGAGGTGTCGGGGTGCTGAGCGTGCTCTGCTCCCCACCCGCTCCCTCCTGTGGTGGTCTGCAGAGCTCCAGCTTCCAGTAGGACGTGTGGGCTTTGCTTCCCTGAAAGGTGGCCTGTCTAAGCTGAAGAAGAGTGCTGCTCAAGGGCACCGCTTGGGCAACATGCATGAGTTTCTTAGGATTCTTGTACCTTTTGCTGGACTGTAGCAGTTGTCGGAGTTGTGTGGGCCGTTGGGTAGAATGATTATGCCACTTGCTTGTGAGAAAAGTCTTCCCCCGATATGTTCAGGGCAGATCATCCCTAATGTGTGTTTTTCCAATGTTCCCCGTTTTGCTGGAAGACGGTGCTTCCATCACCTAAGGGTTGATCCTATATATTCCATTTCTAATGACTAAGCAGGACCGCTGGAGAACGTGGCTCAGCTTTCCTTTCATCCCTTGTTAATGTGCTTGAGAACACTTAAGTCAACATGCAAAGTTAAGGCAGATAAACGGGGTACTTTTTGTCTTGCCTTAATGCAAACAATGGCAATCCTGGCTGTAAGAGTTGTCTGTATTCAGACTTCTGCTTGCTTTTTCAGACACCAAAAGCTCTTATTTTATGAGTTCAACAAATAAAAGAACTCAGCTACAACTTGAAAAATCTGCTGTATTCTTTGTTCCATGGTAAAAAGGTGCCCTTTCTTCACCATTTAATTTTCAGTATAAAAGAACTGTAGTATGCCAGTGGTGGTTCAAAGAAGAAATGAAAATAAATCCTTTATGTTTCCCCTGTAGAGGAGGGATGTGTTTTTCCTTTCCTTTCCAATTCAACAAGATAGTCCAAGTGTTCATTTAATCACTGTACAAACAAAAAATAAGGTGGCTTAAATGATGAGCGGCTAAATAAAACAGATCATTCTGCTAGGCTCTATTTGAATGACCTACACATGAGTCACGCTCGAGCATTCTAACAGAAGACAACCAGACTGTAGTAAGTCTTTAAATGGCACTGTTTGGAATTGAACCAATTTGTGCTAATATGGGCTATTCAAATATTTTAAAGGGACTATAACTCTTCCAATTTTAGAAGAGCTTCATGTATCCAAAATATAAATCTTATCTTTCATTTGGATTATGATTCAGTATTAATGAAGTAGATCATGCTTTAGTTTGACTCAATGAATGCATAGGCAATTACTATAATTACTGTGAACTACAGTTGCATCGTTTTCTCCATCTCAGTTTAGTTTTGTCTGTAGTATTAAGCTATAATCTTCCATTGTGGCACTTCTTTTTGTTTGTAAGCTTTCTTACTGCTTTTTACTGCAGCATGCAGAGGAGACAGACATCTGTATAAGCTGGAGGCTCTTCTTATTTTCATTATGTCAAATTCATTTTGGAGTCAGGCATCAGAAATTGTGCAGCCAAGTTCATTCTGGGCCAGGACATCAGGATTGTGCAGTCATGCTCAGAAGAGCAGTGCTACTTTGCTTATTGTATGATGCTTCTTAAAGGAAGCCAGCCTATCTAATAGAAAAAAAAACAAAACAAAACAAAAAAACCCCACCTTTGAGATGTATTAAACTTTCCTGACCACACTTGCAACTTTTTCTGGTGTTTTTGTTATTTTTACTGATTATTCTTAACGTGAACAACATTAAATTAGGTGAAAGCAGTAACCGAAATCAAATTTAACAATTTGCCATGTAAGCACGTCAGGGAAAAATATCACCGTACACAATTGTTATAATTAAGACATCGTTTTGGAGGAAGAGGCAAGACAAAGTATTATTTGGTTTACCCCTTCAGAAACTATCGTTCATTTTGTCCTGAGGGTAAAAACTTGATTAAAATGTGTAAATTAATGGTGCCTTTCATTGAGATTGAATGTTGCTACATGAATATGCTGTTTTTCAACTAGAAGGTTTGGGACTTGATTATGTTTGCTTTTAAATATTAGGAAATAATACCCAGAAATCAAGTGAGCATCTAGTCTTCTTGTTCTTTAGAAAATCAAACTAGGTTATAAGTCCTTTCTAAATTTAACACCTATTATTCCGCAGTGAGATCATGTCGGCTATTGGTGAGCAAAATAGCATGCAAACAGACTTCTACCTACCTATTTGGCAATGACAGTTTGATTCTATTCTGGAGCTGTTCATCTTCAAGGGGGAGATCACTGTTTTGGCAACCTAGTGTAGTCAGGTCGTTTACCTGCCCAGCATTACTTAATCTGCTTTGTCTAGTTTGTTTACCCTCTTGATAAAAATTGCGGAAGATAGAGCTGAGGAGTTATTTTCTCTCTGACATTTCTTTCCCTTGCTATTTTGATTTGAGCCACTCAGGCCTTTGATTTGAAACTTTGGCTTATTTTTTGGGAAACCTTCCACCAGCATGTACAGCCATTGCTTTCGAACAGGAAGATGGGACAGCTGAGAACTCTTGTATTAGGCAAATTATGAAGTTTTTTTATCTTACATTTGCCCTATGCTCAGATTTCCTTTTCAGGAGCATTAGAACATTACTTGTGAATCATGATATTAGAATCATAGAATTGCCTGGGTTGGAAGGGACCTTTCAGATCATCGAGTCCAACCATCAGCCTAACTCCGACAAAAACCATCACTAAACCATATCTCTAAGCACCATGTGTTAGCACCATCTTTTAAATCCCTCCAGGGATGGTGCCTCAACCACTTCCCTGGGCAGCCTGTTCCAACGCTTGACAACCCTTTCAGTGTAAAAATTCACTTCCCTTTGTACAATCTAGGTAGAAATTGTAAAAAGAACATTAATTTTGCGCGCTTCAGATGACAGAAATTTTGTTGAAGGTACCAGGGTGTATCTGTCAGCATAGAATGCTTTGAAATATATGAGCCAAAGACACCAATACATGGAGGTACCAGAACACTGAACTATTCTCACAGCTTACCCTCAGATTGTCCGTATGATTGTAACAACATGGGGATCCACCCACACCTATTCTCATAAAGCATTATGTTCTGGCACAGACACTTGCTTTGAATGTTTCTTTAGGTGTGGTAGCCTTCCTACACTTCTCTACAAGGTCTCTACCCTGTAGAAGCTACTTTAGTGCTCCTTAAAATGCTTTGCCCCTGTATATACGCGACTAGTCATGTTCCCTCCTGTCTGCTGGGATTCCTCTCTTTGCAAAGAAGTCACATAACGCAATGGTGGGTTGGTACTATGCTGCCTCTTATGTCCTTCGTATGCTGCCCCAAAGGCTCTAAGATCCATGCATGGATCAAGCAGACATTACCAACATGGTAATATTATTCATACTCACCATTGCAAAATAAATATATGGACAAATTAACTCAAAAAACCCCGGTTATTTTTCTGTGAGGTAACTTACAATTAATATCCTTTCACAGCATTATTGTGATTATGTAATAGATGCGCAGGGGGATGCGAGTAAGGTAATATTTCAATAGGTTTTATTTTTCTGGTGTGCTAGTTCCACTTTTACTTGTTTGCTTCCTCAATCTAAAGATAAGCCAGTGTGTAATTATATTTGTATAACACGGAAAGGTCGCAACAAATCATGCTTCTCCGAAATTCTAGATCTTCTATAGCTTTGAGTGATAGCAAAGTAATACAGACAGTTGAAATTCAGACTGTTTTCTTTTTTAGAAAGGGAGAGAAATGATTTTTGTGAATTTTGTGAATAAGATGGGAGAAATCTTTAATGATCATCACATTGAGTACCTTAAAAGGTACCGATAAAAGTTTTTGAGGGAAGAAAGGATGAGTTGCTTAGGAAAAAAATGTGGGTTTTCATTCCCTGTTATAAAGAAAATAATAATAATTGAGGAAAGGTGGTTACTTAGACAGGTTGAACTGGGAAAACTTTGATTCTTATGGAATGATATTTTCAGAAATCTGAAACCTCAACTAGGCAATTATGTTTCCGTGTACAGTCAGCAGTTCTACAGCTCAATGCAGTCTTCTGGATCAGAAACTGTGGGTTCTCCTGGGTTTTACGTCACTGCTGTCAGAATCAGTTTTTCTAAGAGTAATACTCTAAATGCTGTTCACATACTAGTAAAGACTAGGTTTTTCTCGTGCAAATAATAACCAAACGTGTTCCAAAACATCACATTCTCGAAGATTTGGTGAAAGACAACAAGTTAAGATGGGCCAGTTCCTAAACTTAATTGATCCAAATATATGTATTCATTACAGATTCAACAGGTATTACTTGTAAAGTTCAATAAAATCAAATTTATTTTTGCAAGCCTTAAAAAGTTGTTAAAATTTAAATAAAATAAAATCCATATTTTCAATATGTGCTTACCCATCTTGTGATAGTACTTGATAGAAATAAACATAAAAGAGTTGATATTGCAGAGAATTTGGAGCTTGTGTTTTGTCCTCTCTGCCTGTGACACCAATGGCATTGTTCCCTCTCCTCCCCCTGCCCTGTATTTCCTTTCGTTTATCTTTTCTTTCTGCGAGCAATCAGAAATGGATTTCTGTCCTGCTGAGGTAGTTTACATGTCAAAAGTTTCATGTTCTTCACTGAAACATTATGAAGTGGAAACCTTTAGAAGTGAGGAGGAAAGTCAAATGAATAAATACATAAATAAAATAAATGAAAGAAATCTCACCTACTTCAGTATAGCCAGACACTAACACTCCCGCTGAAAAGCAAGATTCAAATTACTGGATATAATAATTCTATGTACGAATTCTGTCTCTTCCTTGGGATGGTGCTGACGAAACATTTAACGTCACAACTACAAATCAAGAGAGTTCTGAAACTGCCTATGGATTTTAGGGGTGGGTTCCCGACTTTGTTTTGCTTTGTTCCATTTCCACTGCTTATACAGCATAAAAAATTATCATTAAGTCAGAGGAACCCCAAGGAGGGATCTATCAGTATCAAAAAGCCAGAGGTGGCAAAACTGTACCTAGTCGTAACTCCATTACTGTCACATGCAAGAATGGGGATATTTCTAGGCAATGGGAGGAGGGTTTGCACGAAAAGAAAATGGTAGATGGGATTTCTCCTCTGGAACTTCTCCAACCAGGAAGTTTTGTTAGAGATGCTCTATATATTTCCAGATGCCCCTGGTGCTACAGACTGGGCTTGCAGAGTCTGGCTGAAGGAGCAGTTTCCTTGCCTGCAGTATCCTACAGTGACCTTCAAGCACCACAGAAAATTTGCCTTTTAAACAAAAAATTGTATATTAAATGAAATTGATTGATGAAGAGAGTACCAAAAAACCAAACTCAGTAGAGCAGGAAACCCCCAAAAAGCAGTGGTCAGAGAATATGCATGGGTAAGCGTCAGAGACATTTCTTCACCAGAAGGGTTGTCAAGCATTGGAACAGGCTGCCCAGAGAAGTGGTGGGGTCGCCATCCCTGGAGATATTTAAAAGACGGGTAGATGTGGTGCTGAGGGACATGGTTTAGTGATAGTTTTGGCAGTGTTAGGTTGATGGTTGGAGTATATGATCCTAAAGGTCCCTTCCAACCTAGATGATTCTATGTTTCTATGATTCTATAAACTATGGTGTGCAGTACTAACGGAGATTCTCATGGCCAGTCATAGGTGGCATCCTCTCAGCCTTTTTCGTTTTGTACTTTCGCTTTGCATCTGGGCAATCTGACTTTTACATCCACCAGATATTTAAAAAAAAACCCCAAAAAACGACAACAAACCACTTCTGTGTTTCTGTGTGATGTTAAACTACTCAGATCTGTTGTTTGCGTTCCTTCTGCAGGTGAATGGTATTGATCTTCGAGGTGCTACCCACGAGCAGGCTGCAGCTGCGCTAAAAGGAGCAGGGCAGACGGTAACAATCATAGCACAATACCAGCCGGAGGGTAAGCAAAATAATAACTTAAAGACATATGGTAAAAGATAAGTGCTTTAAAACCAGCCATTTAACAAGATGAGGCTGCTGTAGATAGTGCTTTTCCCAGCTATCATCAGAAGTCATCTGGAATGAAAATTCAAATGGCAATTCTATCCCAAGGAAGTGTGTTTTTGTCAAGACTGAAGTGTATTTTTGTCACAGACTTTGCTTTTAGAAATATTTTATGCAACTGTAAGAAGCATCATTAAATGTGCATATACTAAGACAGTAATCAACACTTAGTTAATCATTTTATCTTCATTATTGCTTATTTTATGTTCTTTTCCATTCTCCTTCTGGAGACAGATAGTGCAAATTACAAGTTAAGAATTAAGAGAAACTCCAGGAAGATCTGAAGTTGCTTCAGACAGTTAGATTAGAACTAAACAACGATAAATGCTTCCTGCCAAATGCATAGAGCCTCCCGTTATGGCTTTTGGATGATGGTGTCCTTGAACCTCCAAGGCAATTAGACCCACGTAACCAGTACTTGGTAGAGAAAACGACCGCTTTCTGAATAAAAGCATCAACAGGAAATTCAGCAAAATATTAAGACATTTATGGTGGGATGTATCTCATCTAGTTTTTGGTGTCTAATTTTTAGCTTTCCAGGGTTTAAGCTAGTTTCAGTGGGAAGGAGGAGGCATTGATTATTTTGTAAGTCCAGAGTTAAGTGGCAGAACTCCTTATTGTCCATGAGCTGTGATCCAAATCACTATCCGAGGTTCTCAAGGAATTAATGAAAGGAATATCGCTTTCTGATAGGAACTAAAGATGGTTTTCCATCTTTCCAGGTGAATTCAGCAACGACAGGTGCCTGTGAAGACTCGCTGGCACCGTTTTATCAGTTTTCAGTAAACAGTTCTAGCTCAATTCACAAGCCTTGCGATGACCTGTCAACGCAAGCTGTTGGTTCTGCCTGATTGTGCCCGGCTTAGAACACATGTAGGTCTCAGGTGAAACAGTACAGCTCTAATAACAGGTTTTTTCAGGGACACCGGGGAGAGAAATTAGTACTGCCAGAGTTTATCCAGCACGATACCTTCTATTGTTTCTCTGGATCCTGATGATAGCATGCAAAGAGAAAAATAGCGGGTATTTTAGTCAAACTTACAATTGTGCTTCAGATCTGGTATCATGCATCCATTTACTGGTTCATCTGCACTTGAGTCACCCAGCAGAATAAATTAGGCCATTAAGAAATAGGCGGATGAGAGCAGGTGAAATTGCACATGTCTGTCCTTAGTCAAGTAAGTGGAACATATTAACGTAAAAGTACATAAGTAATAATCAGAGTTATTTCAAAGAAGAAGTATTGGAAAGCAGTGCCATTACAGAGAGCCATTCACACTGGATTCCGAATAAAACCATGTCCCCATTAGTCCCGGCAGTCTTGTTTTGCTGTCTGGTGATTTTATACTGCAATTATCACCATGGTGTCTGAGTACTTGTAGCAATCACTGGCATTTCGGAGTTGTTCTGTGCCATTGTTAATACACAGAAAAATACATCGCTTGACAGATTTTTCCTATTATATTTGAATTTTTAGTTGACATGCTTTTCCCCTATATATTACCAGCTCTGAAATACGTCAGATTCAGTTTCGGTGAACGTGCAATTCAAATGATGCTGATAAAACCTATCAAGTATTATATTGCATATTGATGCCATTTTTCCTATAACGCTGCTCCATTCACCAAAAACCCTGTTGAGGGCAGGCTAGTCCCAACTGCATGACTTGTTGTCAGTGAAGCACAACCAGTTTTTTGTTTCACCCAAACCATTCAAAACGCACTGAAGAAAGTGGAGCTGGTGAAGAACAGGGCCCAAAAGCTAGCCTTTTTATAGGAAATTATTGATTTTTTTTAAAGGTAGTGAGAACATTCGGTAGTTGTCCAGCATGTGTTGTGTTACTGCTAAAGTATTTTATTTTAATCTGAGATGCCGGTTAACGCAAACTGTGTAAAATACAGATGTGAAATTAAGTATTTTTTTCTTAAAAAGTGCCTAATGGCAAAGAAAGATGAAACAGTTGTTTAAATAACCTTCGGAGAGAATTATTTAAGGATTTACAGGTCGCACAGAAAGATAAACACACTCTGTATCAGCATAAATATTTATTTTATTCTAAAGATCCTGCACAAATCTTACTGTCCCTTCTATGCAATTTACACCTGATCTCTTATTTACCGTATCTTATCTTGATGCATATAGGCTGATAAAATACAGCCTTAAAACTGTGCAGCTGTGCTTCCTTCGGGGGCTTCTCACCTTAAAATGCTTCCAAAACTAGCGAGGTACATAAGCAAAGTAGGCTTGTAGCTTGATTGTTCCATTTTCATACTGGAAGCTCTGACCTGTCAATACAACTTCAGGTTTTTTGGACAGATCCAAAAGTAGCCACTGCAAATATTAACCAATACCTTTTTTTATCTTGGTAGCTTACTAAACCTTCAGATGTGGTTGCAAACAAAAACATTCAATGAAACCTTTAGCTATTGATATTTCAAGTATTAGCGGTGATGATCTATACTACAGCAATGATGATGAATACTATAAGCCAGCTGATGATTAGCAATTAAAATCAGTAGAAAAAGCTTATGTTCCAGTAATTTAATTTTTAAGTAATAGAGAAAAGCTTACAGGTCACTTATTTGGCAATGTCTCCAAAAATAAATAAATATATATATATATATGCACACTGTGCTGTGGGAAGAAAATGAGGTGAATACTATAGAAACAGCTTTCAAAGTTTAAATTTCCCTTTCCTTGTTTCAATCGGTCAGAAGTTCACCTAAGCCTCGGATGAACTCTCCTTACATTTACGCGCATAGACGTGGCAGCACATCTCTCGAGAATGGCAAATCCTGCAAAACAATCTAGTGCTTGCCATCAACTTGAACATCTTTTTCTCTTGATATTATGTCACTTTGTTTTCTCATCCTGTCTGGAATAAACAAATGCAGACACTAACTCAGATACAATAGACTAGCATCACAACATTTTTTTTAATGCTGTCAGGCTTGTGGTTGGTGATGGTGCTTATCTGAACCGTGCCACTTGCCCCTCAGATGAAAATGGTCTTGGAAATAGGATCAAATTCCATAAAAGGGCACAGATACTGTGAGCAAAGGGAGAATGGAAGATACAGGCAGTGATTTCATGAGGAGCTGAAGAGAAATACAAGGGATAGTACGAAGAATGGAGAACAACAACTCAGCTCTTCTCTTCGGTCCCTGCTTTCCTCATGTACACGCACCATCTTTATTTCCCTTCATCTCTCTGAGAAATAGAAGAGAAAAAAAGAGGTGTGAAAGTCCAAAGAGAAATGTAAATTCTGCGAACAAAAATATTGAAAGATCGCTAGGAGCAAGAGGAAAACAAATCGCAGAGATTGAAAAAGCAGAGCTCAACAGCGGCCATAATTCTGGGCTTTGTGAGCCACTCCTTACTGTTATTTTAAAAACTGAAAATAACCTGTGTACTGTATCTTTTGTACACATGTATTGTGTGAATGGAGGTCAAGTAGTGTTAAGCATCACGATCTCTAACAGTCCTTGTGGGTGTAGTTCATATGGACGTTTGTGCACGTGTTCAAGTACAGCAGCCATCCTGCAGGCTGGAAAGATGGCTCGGTGTTCATGCGCTGCTCACATCTTCTGCACATGGTTGAAATTAAATTAAAGAGAATTTTAGGACAAAGAGCTGCTTAGAACAAAATCAGAAGAGGAGCCAATCACTTTTATTTAGCTTTACTCTCCAATTTTTAATATTCTTGGAAGCATTTTAACTCTCCTCTCAGCTTAGCAACTCTCAGATCTCTTTTAAAACATTGTACAAATATGGAGCTACGGAGTAGGCCCTTCTGTTCTGCAAAATAAAAACCTAAGCCTGGAAAACAATCTTAACATGGAACAGTGTGTCCTTATTAAACAATTAATTCGAAATTAAAACGGCAGTATATACCATATAGGGAAACACTTTCTGCACTTCCAGGTTTTTATGCAGGACATATTTTGATTTTAATGGCAACAGTCGCAACTTACGGCCCAGTGTGGAAGGAGTTCAGAAAAAAACATTTTGTCAGGGAAACCGAGATATATTTTCAAAGGAAGATGAACTTTGGTTGAAAGAGTGACAATTTTTCCTGAAAGACACAGCTTGGGAGTGGGGGTAGACAGAGGGCTGGACTCCTAATGAAGCTGCTAAAAAGCTTTACTGAACATTTTTGTCTCAAACGCTCATGTTCCTTCCCCCTGCGACAGCGGGAAAGGGTAGAATTTAGCCCGAAGATTTTTGCAAAATAGCTGTTGTCAGTGGTCCGCGAGCTGCGCTGTGCTGCATTGCAGTGTCTCTGCAGCTATTCCAACACTCCCTGGAAAACTGCTAAACCGCGCCGAAGTTTCCCGGGGTTTCAACCTTTCAAGCAAGCCAATTAAGTTGCTTTCTTAACAGCTTGCATATAGGGAAAGCATTCATTGATTACGGGTTGATTAGACCAGCCGACAATGAAGAGGTCAAAAAGTTGTTACAGCGAGAGGATTTCTGCTTTATCACCTTCTGAATTAGCTGGTAGCTGCGTGCTCAGTGACTCGGGGCTCTGCGCCTGCTGAGCCGCCAGGAGCTGAGCTTTAGATAGGGAAAGAGTTTCAGACGGAGAGATGCTGCGATAGGCAGTGCCTTTCTCTGCAGTGCCTTTTGCTTTGCAGTGTCTTTCTTTGCAGACAGCCGCTAAGGAAATTTTTGGAGAGCTGCACCCACAGTTAGAAGCATCTCGGGGCAGCGACAGTACTAAATTCACTTTTTAGTTCTTTTGTTCCTGAATCCGGGAGGCTCACATAGTGCGTTGTTACAAACTCAACTTTCCTAACCAGCGTCAGCTTTTATGAAAGCATACTCCTTGTCTTACACATTCGTCTGACCTACTCATGCCAGAGATCCGCCTTTTTTGAAAAATCAGAGTGAAAATCCAGATATCACTTCTACAGGTCTCTCCCTGAGCAGTCATGGATACTTTTTGGCTCTTTCCCCAGTTTCATTCCTGGTTCTTGCCTCAAAATGCAAACAATTTTCTCCCGTTTTGGTACAACAGTCACATATATTTCGGATTCAGCTGTTTAACCTTTCCAGACGCTGCAGGAATGAGGTAGATACAAAATAGATGGAAAGAATAATTCATTGTATTTATTCATCTTCGTCTAGGTCACTTCTACACTTTGAAATGTGAATACTCATGTTAAAGGCCCCTTTTCCCAGCTGTTGAAAATCAACGTAGCTTAATTACTTGGATAAAGTTACATTACAGCAGTTGGCTTTCATCTGGAAGCCGCCATATCCAATTGCCAAAGAATGCAAGGTATTAAGGTTATATTTCACGCATGTGTATTAAAGACTATAACCTAATCTTGGAATGGCCAAGCTGGATCTGACCAAAGGCCCATTTGCTGAGGATCCTGTTTCCAAAAGTGGCCAACAGCTTCGGGAAAGACAAAAGAACGGGGCGAGCACAAAGTGATCCTTGCACTGAATGCTGTCCTACTGACCAGAGCCGGGTGGAAAATCCTCTCCTTGTCCTCGGCTGGAAAATATCACCAGATTAATTAAGGCAAAAACCAGTTTAGAGGTGTTTCATAGATTGTCCTGGTGAAGTTCATTGAGAAATTCAGTGCATTTTTTTAAATTGGGACAATTTACAAGGAAGAAACAATACAAATGAGAAAGCTGGATATTATGGTAGGACACACTTTTTTTTTTTCTTGTCCTAGGGCCTATTTTTTTTACTTAACATCCTCAGAGAATATGCTAATGGTGCTACAGAGTTTTTATTTCAGATCCTAATTTATTGATAATCGTTGATAAGCTCTCCTATGTAGGAGACAAGGACTGCAGTCTCATTCAGGTAGCAATATCAAAGGCTGGTTGGGGTTTTTTTCTCTTTTTTTACCCCTTATTTTTACAGTGGCATCTCCAACTCTACTGTTTCCTTCTTTACTGATACATTTTATTTTTTTTACCAAGTTGCAGAAGAGCAGTCTGTTTTCTCAAGCTGATTAAATGTCAGGCCTGTGCCTCCCTTGCTTGTCCATGAAGTGCCCACTGAAGAGAGGTTAGCCAGATCGCAGATGATGCTGTCAAAACTAGTTTTCCTTCTTCTAATAATTTCAACACGCTTTGCTTCAACAGAAGTGCAGAAGTTCGCTAAGCAACAAATTGCTTCTTTGTTGCAGAGATTTCTGTAAAGATTAAGATGTTTACCAGTATTATGTGGCTGCAATACGCAGCTTCATGAAATGTACCAAATCATACCAAAGGATACTCGTGCACTCAAAACTAAAACTCTGGCACTTAAAGTCATCCTTGGGTGCTGCAGGTTATGTCAGCAGTTCATGTATGTGGTTAGATGTTGAGATTGGTATTTGCTGGGTTTCTTTCTTTTGATCTAGTAAATATGACTCTGGTACCCTTAGGACAAATGCAGCAGTTGCCGAGATAGTAGCCCTTTTGTCTGGCCATGTAATATCCTTACCTTAGGTACAGCTTTTGTGCCTCCAGTTGATGCATACTATTTAGAATATACTGCTTTTATTTTTACGTGTTGGAGCAAAGTCTTCAACTCAGGCCTCAGCACAAGGAGGACATGGACCTTTTGGAGCGGGTCCAGAGGAGGCCACGAAGATGCTCAGAGGGCTGGAGCCCCTCTGCTGTGAGGACAGGCCGAGAGAGCTGGGGTTGTTCAGCCTGGAGAGGAGAAGGCTCCAGGGAGACCTTATAGCGGCCTTCCCGTACCTGAAGGGGGCCTACAAGGAAGCTGGGAAGGGGCTGTTGGCAAGGGCATGTAGCGATAGGACGAGGGGCAATGGTTTTAAACCAGAGCAGGGCAGGTTTAGATCACACATTAGGAAGAATTTCTTTACACTGAGGGTGGTGAGACACTGGCCCAGGTTGCCCAGAGAGGTGGTGGAGGCCCCATCCCTGGAGACATTCAAGACCAGGCTGGATGAGGCTCTGAGCAACCTGGTCTAGTTGAAGATGTCCCTGCTGACTGCAGGGGGGTTGGACGAGATGGCCTTTAAAGGTCCCTTCCAACCCAAACCATTCTATGATTCTATGAACTTCATAATTTCATTGCAAGCTTCACCCTATCTTTACCTCAAGTAAAAAAAAAACTGAAAAACACCCAAAACATGTTTAAAATGGAAAGGACAGTTTAAAAATCTCCTGATCTACTTTCAAATTATTTTCTCTTATCACAGCATTTTCGTTCTGTTTGCCTGAGCTGTCCTCGCCACAGCTTCCGCTCTACTTAGGGACTCCAGTCCGTTAAGTGACTCTGCCTGTGTTCATGGGAATCGCCCCAGCACGGACAGGTATTTCTGAGGCTCTGCAGATGCCACAGATGAAGAACCACCAGGGATTACTATTTTAAAGACAAGTCTTTTTAGGATGCTCCTAAAACACAAAATGTTATATTTTTAATTCATCTGTTAAATTTAAAGATCACATTCCCAATAGAGTTACATAGTGTAACTCATGCAACGTTGAATATTTCATAAAAAGAAGAATTCTAATTTTTTTTTTCTTTGTCTAGAAGAACCAGCACTCACTATGCATGAAACAAGTTGTGGCTTTGATATATTTTCTTAATGTTTTTGTGCAGATTCGTTTGTCTTTAATGTAGCCATCCCAGTCTGCTAGACTGTATTTGCTTACAGACTCTTGAACTTTCTCAATTCCCATTTTCATAAATGTTTTAGTTTAAGTACTTATTTTGTAATTCAGTCATCTTTAGCTCTTGTTTCTATCAACGGCTTTCAATTTCCTTACATAGTATATTCTTCCATAAAGTTGTCAATGTCAACGGTAGGAAATTGTGCAGGGAAAACATGATTTCCTTTTAAAACTTGTCTTTCCTTGTTTTCATTTTAAATGTGATAACATTAAGTTATGTGGGGTTTTTCGTCTGTAAATCTTTCTTTGAGCTTCACTTAGAGTGCAGGTCCTGTTTTATTTTATGTTGTTTGTATACAGCCTTCTCAAGAAGGCCAACAGCATCCTGGCCTGTATCAGGAACAGTGTGGCCAGCAGGACTAGGGCAGTGATCGTCCCCCTGTACTGGGCACTGGTGAGGCCCCACCTCGAGGGCTGTGTCCAGTTTTGGGCCCCTCACCACAAAAAAGCCATTGAGGTGCTGGAGCGTGTCCAGAGAAGGGCAACGGAGCTGGGGAGGGGTCTGGAGCAGGAGTCTGGTGAGGAGCGGCTGAGGGAGCTGGGGGTGTTCAGCCTGGAGAGAAGGAGGCTGAGGGGAGACCTTCTCGCTCCCTACAGCTCCCTGAAAGGAGGGGGGAGCCAGGGGGGGTCGGGCTCTTCTCCCAAGGAACAGGTGATGGGACAAGAGGAAACAGCCTCAAGTTGCACCAGGGGAGGTTTAGGATGGATATTAGGAAAAATTTTTACACTGAAAGGGTTGTCAAGCATTGGAACAGGCTGCCCAGGGCAGTGGTTGAGGCACCATCCCTGGAGGGATTTAAAAGACGGGCAGACGTAATCTTAGAGATATGGCTCACTGATGGTTCTTGTCAGAGTTAGGTTGATGGTTGGACTCGATGATCTGAAAGGTCCCTCCCAACCTAGGCAGTTCTATGATTCTATGATTCTATTTATATATACTCAGAAAAAAGTGTATCTGTTAACTTCTCATGCTGGAGATTATTAATTGCTTTTCTTTGGCAATTTATTAATTAAAGTTTAGTAATTTCCTCTATTTACTGTTTTGTTAAGATAATCATTAATAAGTCTCATTGGGAATACAAATAAACAGTCGACTTTCTTTCTGCAACAGCTGTTACGTTTGCAGCTGCTAATTTAACTGTTTAGTATGGGCTACAAATTCTTCCCACTTTTCTTCCCCATTTTAGAGTTCACTAAACTGAAAGCCATTTCACCTGTGATTTTGCCCTTATGTGACAGCTTTTTCAGCAAACAAGACCTTCTAGCAACGGAAAAAAGATGTATGGATTTGCGTACTGGCCTTTCAGTAGTTTCTCGGCAGTCAAAGGAATAACAATTTTTTGACTACAGTAATACTACAGGAATAGTTTCTCATTTTAATTAATAGCCTGGGTTTATGTCTCTGGCGACAGAGGACCATTCACAGCCGTGTGTTTGAGTCTCACCGTAGTGGAAGGAATGGGGAGCTGCAGTCGGGAGCGTGCCGCTGAGATAGCAGAGGGGAGCCCAGGGACAATTTGCTTTAGAACCAGATTGAGGGAAAACGTTGAAATTATTTCTGAACCCGTTTCAGCGTTTCTTTCTTCTCTCGCTCTCTTTCTTTTTTTCAGTTTTTAATTGTGCTTTTCATCGGGAAAAAAATGCATTCCATGCTAAAGACGTTTTGTGCTTATTTTCTTTTTTGCTTTTTAAGCAACAAATTCTACCAACATCTTTCCGTTAAGTCTTTCACGGTGTCATCATTTCATACGACTTCTGAAGCTCATATTTATTTCCATCTATTCACTTTGAAAGGTGTTCGCTTTTCTCTCTCATTGATTTTCGCGCTTTGCAAAGCTATAGTCTGTTTCTTTGTCGGGTTGCCTTTTAGTTACCGTCAGTGTGAGGGTTTTTTTCCTTCTTTACTTACAGTTAGTGTAAGTCTGTCCTATTTAATTGCTACTGCTTTTGCTAGTCTTCATGACAATTTATGCAACTTCAAGTTTCGAGGCTATTGTGGCAACTTGGACCTAGTCCTGGGTGATACAGCTATTAAAGAGACTGAAGATTCTTCAGTTATTTTTTTTTATCTAAACAGTTTACCATGTTTGATTTTAGTAGAGTTCAGAAGCTCCCTAGAAACCTGGCCTTCAGGTGAATTACTTCCTGTAGAGGCACGACTGAAAATACAAAACCATCCATAAACTGGATGAGATTTCACAAGGTAGACAGTATTACCGATCCTCATATGCTTAAATTAATGCTGCTCTGCAGACTTCTGTACAATCCCTGAGAGTTCAGCTTATGTCCCCAGAGCGTACGAACACCAAGAAGTTAAGCTTTCTCTGCAGTGATTTACGTAAAAATGCTGAGCAAGCAAAACGTTTTTGGTTTGAAATTTAATGTTCTCCTGGGGTTTCTAGAGAACTGCTCTTGAATCTATTAAAAAGCAAAAAGAAGGCAGACGTATGGCTTTCAAACCCATCTTGTAAGTTCAGGGTGCGTTTGCTCCAGTGTTAAGTTAGAGACAAACTGTAGAGAGAATTTCTGGTGCCATTTTCTCGGGTTGCAGAACATCAGAAAGAGCAAAAGAGCAACTACGGAAGAGAAGCGAGATCCATGATATGAAAGGATGACAGTTTCCCAAAGGATCTAGGCATTATCTGACATAAAGTGACGGTAGCATTGCTAAATATCACAGAAGACGATGGCGTACCATGGATTTCCTTGGCCCGGTGCTGCGGCTGCTGTCAGCACAAAATTCACAGTGAGGTCAACGCGAGTGCCAGGGACAGTCTTTCATAATTCTTATTTTTAAAGTTTAGAGTTCTTGACACATGCAGGGATTTTCTTTTAATTGTATTACAGAGCTTGGCAAATACGAATGAAAAAGTAATTTATTTTTTTAATTAAACGGGGCCATTGGCTACGCTATTTGCCCAAGGTCTCTTAGCGGAGACATGGAAGCCTCTCTGAGCTGGTTCAGCCTTTTTGGATCAGATGAGTCTCTTCTCACTGGGTATAGTGGGAACTTCCATGACTAAGTTAGGCTGGATGAACCAAGCTAAGGCTAGATGAATTAACCTCTTCTGGTGTCCCTGGGAAGTAGCTACTAGTGAAGTGCTACGCAGGCAGATGAAATTGCTTTCCCCAAGTCACCAGGTGAACTGCTAATGAAGACAGAAGTAAATTCTTTGAGCCCTATGCCTTGGGTTTCGTCACTAGACAACACTTTCTCTCAGAAATAAGTCTTGAGGCAAGTTAGTGCAATCACTGTTTAGATGCAGGGAGGAAAACAATGGGAAAAATCACCGACAACTTACAGTGGTAATTCCGGTAGAAAAATAACAACATTTAGCGTTTCAAGACAACATAGGAAATTTAAAGGTAATTATTTACTTGTAACTTGACTTTTAGGTAAATTGATTGGTTGATTTGAATTTATTACCTATGGGTGAGAATGGTAGCAGAGTGTGAGAAGTAAAAAATAAAGCATGCGCTATTTAAATTGAGGGACAAAGAAGTAACGGCAGGATCTACTCTCAGCTGTTCCAGAGCACTGCACTTGCACAAACAGCTTTTTAAAGGTTTTCACTTAAAATAGTAAATAGTTGTCCAGCTCTGTGTGCCTTCCTAAGTCTAATCTCTGCTTGCAGAGAGTGGCAACATAAGGGATACTTAATGAAAGTACAAATACTGATTTGGGGTGCACTTAATGGATAGGTGGTCATGTCATTATTAGGAACAACAGAAATGCTATTGAGTAGGCTTATGCACGCTCACACACATACACACACACACACAGAGCCATTGGAAACTGGAATTTGGGATCCACAGGGCCAGATCTTAAGAGCTGCTTAGGATGCCTGCGATAGATTTCTTCACAACTGTCACACGCCACACATTCTTAGACGGTAAGTGCGTGTGAAGGGCAAGTGAGGAGCTATAGAGTATCAGATGGCACACTAAGCTGTGCCTGAGATAAAACTATTTTTCAGCAAGTTAATTCAGTGCCTCTGAAAATCTTCACTACTGAGCTACTTCTACAATAAATTCCCCCTTTTCCATGATCTTGATCTACGTCATTCTTTCTTGCATTCCTTTCGTTTTCGTGGCTGTTAACCTGGCAATTGACAAGAGGAAAAAGTATCAGATTTAGACTGCATTGTCAATCTCAGCTCTTAACTGCAGACTCATTGAAGATACTTAATTAACTGCAGAAGCATTGAAAGAATGCCATGTGTCACACCAGCTTCAAAAATACCCCTCCGCTCAATATTAATTTTGAGTAAGAAAACCTTTTTACGTGTTAGATGAATGCACTGAAGATACACAGTATCTGTGATTTTAGCCTCACTCAACTGTGTGGGTTACTGTATAATGGCCACATTAGAGACTTAAGTGAAAGCTGACGTAAATGGAATATTTTTTTGAAATTAAAAATTAACCATAGTTCAGCGTGAAGAAGCCTTTAAAGATATAACATCATTTATCTATAAAGTAAAAAAGGTCTATATATTTTAGCTGAGAATCCATCTTCTTTTAGAAGTTCTAGTATCTATTGAACATAAGCATTTTTTTTCCCCTGGTCTCAGAGTTGAAGATGGTTTCAAATATATTATAGTTCATATTTCCTAAGCCAGGAGCTCAAAGTTAAACTCCAAAATAGAAATATCCTGATCTGCTGCCCTGCTGAATTACGTGAATGATCACTTCTCTTAAAATTCAGTTCAGTCATATGTTGTTGCTTAAACATGGACTTGGAAGTCTGGCATTAGCCACCTGTTCTGGAGAGTTTCTTATTCGGCATCTTGAAGCACTTTCTAGTTACTTCCTAATTCCATTTGCAGGTTGCAAGGGGAACCTGTCAGACTAACCCAAGTAATAATTACTGGTTTTGGCACTTAACATTTTGCGTATTTGCTTTTAAATGGCTTACACAGAATAGCGCAGAATTACGCAGAAACCTGAGATTTTACAAACTTTGAACGTTTGTAAATGTTAAGTTTAGTTGTCGCTTCAGTGCTCTTTGGTGCCTAAATACACAAAGAACTGTGTAACAAACCTCATAAGAGTGCATTCAGTTTGATGCATATTCCTCCTAGACAAGAATTTTTATTTTTCTTGGGGAGACTCAGAGTAGGCGTTTTGGTTGCCGTTTTTTCGTTTGACTTTTTCCCCCCCCCCGGTAAATCTGGATCCTTATGTTTGTCTACATTGAGTCCCCCAAACTGTTGTCAAACTCATCAGCTGCTTTTGCAAATCTCACTACTCAGCATTTCAGGCTATCTTTAGGTGGTGATAAACTGCACCATGAGGGTCAGGGCAAGTCTTGCCTTGTGGATAGTGGGGTCCACCCCCAAAAGAACTTTATAAAATTTGCTAAAACCTTTCTTTGCCATTTTGTGTTGATAGTGACGCGTAACAAGCTTCCGTGTGTATGTATATAGCTCTTACGCACATCCTCATGGATTGCAATGCCGTGCCTGGGTCTTCCTTCGCTCTTGTGCCGAGCAGGGACAGCACATGTGGGAGCACGCAGAGCAGGTGACGGAGACTGATTGCCAAGAACTGATTTTTTCTTAAATTTGCTCTTGCACAAACAAAAGTCATGTGAAAATGGGTCTGCAGGGCAGCCCTCAGTGGGGATTTTGCTGGCTGTCTCCTGATGTGCAGAGACAGGCATGTGGCAACGGGGACTGTGTGGAAGGGGGACAGGGGAGAGAGCCACACGAACCCGATGCTGGTTTTTTGTCATTTCATTTGTGAATTGAGTGCTGAAAGTTTGTTGTACAGCTGGGCGCTTCGGTGCTGGCTGGAAGGTTTTGTGCGTGCGTCCGTACTTTTCAATATTGTGTTGTACATGTGTGTGTGTGTGTTTGTGCAAAATTTTGTGTGGAGATCCCCACCGCCTAAACCATTTGAGCAGCCTCTGATACGAATTGTCAGCATTAGTCTGAATAAGGGTGATCTGCCCACATGGCTTGGAGGACGACACAGAGATAATCCAGCGTGTGTCCCAGGAGTAATGTAGCTGCATTAATTTTTCCTCCAATTATATGCCCTGCATCTCTGCTAGATGCTCTGAAATGTGCATTTATCTTAGAAATTCAGCCCCATTTTTATAAAGGAAGCCTACTCAGTGTAAAGTAAGCGTGTTCTTTATGATGGGTTGTTAGTAATCCTTCACAGCTGTTTGTAAACCTATCTCAGTATTTACTACCAAAAGAGAGTTCACATTCTTATCATTCTTGGGTTGGATTCAGCAAAAATCTGAAATTATGCAGTCTGTAGTCACCAAAATTCAAAAGCAAAGTGTAACAAATAGGTGATGGTGTTGGGAAAGAGACCGCTGGAGTTCCGACAGTCAGTGGGTACTGACTCTCTCCTTGATTTTGCGTAACTATCTTCTGATTATTTTGTTAACTAGCACAGATGCCCTTAAGGATCAGAAAAGTGCATTATGGATTTGCCAATAATTGTGTTTTGAAAGTATAGAGAGCAATATATAGGTGCTAATTATTGCACAGAAACTGTAAATTTCAATGTTAGGAGCCAACCTCCATTTGTGTAAAGAATTCATTAACTAATGTCATTACTCACAAACTTTATACATTTAGCATTGTCATATGATAACCCAAATAGCGGAGAATTATCTGCAGCATGATGAAAGTAACTGCTGCAAAGGAAGATGCGGAGTATCTTGAGCACAGCAACTGCCTTATTCTGTCTTGTTTGTGCATTCCCCATAAATATTTTATTTCAATTAGAAGAGATAAAATTGCATCAATTATTTCTGATAAGTGACTTTATGAAATGAGTTTAAAGTACTAGGAATGAAGCAAAGTGACTTTATCAACACCTCTGGGCTAAAGGAATTGAAGTCCAGCACGCGGATAGGGGCAGGTCTGGCTGGAACCGGGGCTTCACCTCCAAGCTGGTTTCAAAGCAATTAGAAATGCTGTCGGCTGTTTGCTGTTTAAACCATTTCATAATGGAAATTTATGGAGTTTTACTAAATGGACTTTTTCACAAATCCAGCTGGTTTCCCTGGAAATTGCCATCTGCCAAATGAAATACCTCACTTCAAAATTGCAGGAGTTCAGAAAAAGTCCAAATTATTTCCATTTGAAAGTGCTTTTGTGGTATCTTATGATTTATACGGCTTGGGCACCTCATCTTCACACTTTCTGCTCCTCAGGTTGTGGTCACTTCTCCCAGGTTATCCCCTGGACAGGAGCTCATAAGATGCCTCATTTCTTGGCCTTGAGAGTAACATAGAAGTGTAGGAGTGCAACAGAACTATTTTCCAAATGAGAATATTTTTGGTTGAGGGCCAAAAATATAAACATTTTAAGAGGAGTAAGGGAGAAAGATCAGTTCTAGTAAACTTGCTCTTCTGAAGAAGGGGTACAGTCAAGTTTATGCTATGCAAGTTGCATTTCATTTCCTGGCGTGCTCCTGTTGGAGATCTTTCTGTGATACTTCAAAACAAACATCTAGAGAGGCATGGGAAAAATCTGGGGGTGCTGAGAAGGTAAACAATATTGCAAGCGTAAGGCTTGACTCCAAGGTAAAAAAAAGTGTCATTTATAGATAAAATAAACAATTGATATATTTATTTATATGTATATATGCTCCCTTCCATGTAAACAAGAGGAAATAAAGGTCATGGCTTTGTTGATGTTACTAAGTCCTTTTCAGGGTGAAAACTGCTGGTAGCACCTTTCTGCCCTGAAAGTCATATAACGTTTCACTGCACTGGATTGTTACACTAGAAACCCCGATTCAAACGGCTTAAAGCCAGTGTGCCTGCCAATGTGCCTACCAATACACTAATTTATTATGTTTAATATTCTCTCTTTGAAGATGCCAAGACACCCAATAGGAAAGGCTAGGCAAAGGGAAGCTTTAGGCTGTCCAAATCTGGGTCCAATAGCTGTAACAGAACGGTTGATACTTCTCTTCTGTGTGAATAAAGTTCCAGGTGTGACACCGTGTTGTCTGTTAAGATGGGTCTTATGGTAAGAAACTGATAAAAAGCATTTACCAGAAAAGTCAGTTTTTACCACTGTTGTAATTGCTCTAGCTCTTACAATAGAGTTTAACTTTTGTGAAGAAATTAAAGAGTATTGCGTTGTCACTTAGGGCGATTCCCTGTGACAGTCTACCAGGAATCTCTGGTCTTCTACTAGGGAGAGATTGTGCCTTTGAAATCCCTCACTATATTTCTGGCTTAGCCAAGAGTGACTGAAAAACAGCGCAACATGTTTCTCAGCTCCTCTTACCGCGTCCAAGGGAAGAGATATAGTTTCTTTTAGCATTTCTAGATCTGGAAAAAAATGAGGCGAGCTGAGCAGTTGATACTGAGACCTTAACAGCAGCCACTGAGTCACAAGTTGTTCATAAAGTTGTCCTAGCACCTTTTCTTTTTAAACATTAATTCTAATGCGAGTGAAAACAATGACTGCTGATTGCTCTTTACACCTATACTGCATTCTCTCCTAAGTCTCTTTACATTGTTTCTAAGTTTGAAAACTCAATCATATTTAAATTGCTTGCATCAGTACAGTAAATAAAATGGCAATTACAGAGCAATCTGCTTTCTAACACATTAAGTGATTTATGGCTGCAGTAGGCGAAGTACTGAAATTCTGTCTGGGAAATTAAAAATATAATGTCTGGAAAACCAAATATGACCTCAAAGGAAGCTACAAAACTTCCAAACAATTAATGGCTAGCACCAAGGAAGTGGTGAATAGTGTTGAAAAATAAAAAGGTAGGTAAATTTATTCAGAAAGAAAATAGGATTTAGACTGTTTCATAGTCTAGATTTCAAATTCTGCACAGGAGAGAATGCAGCGTTCAATTTTCTATTCCTATTTCCAGGGGAAAATAATAGCATAACCGCTCGTAAAGCTAGCCCTAGCTAAGCGCTAACACGAATAACAAATTTTATTTTACACTCTGGGCCGTGTAAACGAGGCGGGGTTAAGGCGCAGGAAGAGCAGGCAGTGGGCTGGGGCTGCAGAAGGAAAGGGCTGCAAAATAACCCCTCTGCCTGTTCCACCTGTGCCAGAGCCCTGGAAAGCCACGCAGGCAGCTGCCTCCAGCGTCGCAGGAGGGATCAGTGTCCCCCGCCTGGCTGGTCGGAGGGGTGAGCCCGGCTCTCTGAGGCTCTCCCTTTCCTCTCCGTCCCAGCCCTGCCCCTTCTCTCTCCCCCTCTCCTTTTCATTGCAGAAGTGGCCCAGCCTTTCATCCCTGGGGCAGAAAAGGTCACTTTTTCCTGTACTTCAAAGGAGGCTTGAACTGGCTTTGTGTATAAGACACTTGTCCCCAATCTTGCAATGTGATTATCAGAAAGAAGAGTTCTGAGAGGGTTTTTTTCCCAGCCCAAAGAGGTGCTTTCTCATATTTTCCTTGTTTCCCCACAGATTTTCACTCTCAGTTCATGGTCTGTTGTGGCAATGACAGCAGAAGAGGGCTTCTTGACCTCGCGGTTAAAGCATAAGATTGACAACCGGGCATCGTGGGTTCTTCTTAACTCTACCACTTACATTTGCATTGCTTATCAAGGTTTTTTTGGTGCCGTTTTTTTTTGCCTTTTTCCTCTAGGTTCTTCTACTGTTATGGTATTGCAGACCACTTCGGTGCTTTATATGGTGTTGTTTGTAAAATGGGGTGTGACATATAGCAAGGCGTAATGGAGCATGACAATAAGAACGTTGTGAAATTTCATGAGAGCCCTGTTCAGCACTTCCCATTCACCAAAGCGGCCCTGCTGAGTCCACTGGGTCTTGAAGCCAGGGGGAGTTTTAGTGAGTAATGTGCAAAAACAGGCTCTTTGACTATGGCTTAATCCTGAGATACATTTTGTGACTTCGGTGGAAGCTGTGCATGTCCAGCAATTGTCATATCAGTCCGTTTTCATTTGTAAAGTACTTTGAGATCTGCTGGAGAACCAGGCTATTATTCAAGCTTTAGTTTGCACGACCATGAGTGAGCTGATTTTGTGTTTGGGCATAAGTAATGGCCGTGAGCACCATGGTTAGCAATGTATTTTTTGGGACAGGAATCCTGCATTAAGTATAAGAATACTTCGTTATTTAAAGAGTTTTAATTACGTTCATGCATTCGGTTAATTGTGTGCAATTTTCAAAAATCCCTCTATGACTTCAGGAAGATATAGGACCCCTAAGTTTTTTTATTTGGTGTGGCTCGGGGTCTTAAATCCCTTAGATTAGACAGTAGTATAGTCCATATGTTTGCCAGGCAAAAATGAAGAAAGTCTGGAAACACAGCTAATGGTTCTATAGTGAGTTGAGTTTTAATGCCTAAAGCTGGACTTCATTTGTATATCACGACTGCAATGTATTATTCAAAGTGACATAACTTACTTTATAAACATTTTTTTGAGAATTCATAAGTAAATATACTTATAAAACAGTTTATTAATAGGTCTCTTAAATTATTCAATACTTGAAGTCAGATTTTTTGAGTGCCTTCTTGAATAAAGGTTGCCATATAATATTTTCCTTCAAAAATTCCGCAAAGAATTTTCGTCTTCAGAAAATGGAAGCAATGTTTCCAATAGGTCTGATGCCAAAAGCATGCTGCCTCCTTTTCCATAGTGGCCATCATATTTCACTGTTCTCAGGCGGCTGTTTTCACATTTCCAGTTCTTACGTACCCTTGGTTTTCTTTTCACTATAACCAGATCTGTAAACTTCCTAGGTTTGTGAATCTTGCTTGGGGCTAAGTATATATCCCTGTAATGTGTTTTTCCTTAAATTATTGATATGTATGTTCAATTGTAACTCTATCTTAATGCAGTTTTTGTTTGGGAATTATTATATAATGCTATTCAAGAAGTCCTCAATTGCGTTTTGTGTAAGAAATTTAGATATTAAATAGTGAGATGAATTTCTAGAGTATTCTTTGTATTCTTACTGACTGGGGAGATTTGCTTCTTGGTATCTGTCATAAAGGTTGCTGGGGCTTGTGTAACGCTCATTTATGGGGCTGTATTTTATTGGATTTAGCATGTAGTATTTGTACTGCTCTAGTCCCTAGAAGACCCTCTTAAAGACAGCAGTAAGGCAGAGTGAAAACACGAGGTATAAAGAGTCGATGTGTCTCTGGCAGCTGACAAAAAGCACTAAATAGGTAAAGACAGCCAAAGATCCAAAGGAAGCAGTCAGGTAAAACTGGCCAACGTGGCAGGGTGGGAGACCAACTACATCAGGTTTTCCTGCAAAGTAGCATAGTTAAAGGGTAAAGATTTGAAGAACAAGGAAAATAGTGTACAGATATTCCCAAATTGTTCCTTCTAAGTGCTAGGGGTTCCCTGAAAGAAAGTGTGAGGGACCTGTCTGACAGGGTGATATCAGACACTCAACGTCATGGGCCAGGCAGAGGTAGGGAGGTCCCCCAGACACTGCATGAAGTATCCAGAGGATGGTCTGGAGCCCTAATTGGAGTTATTATTGGTGTTGGGGTAGAGGTCTGGTTCTCCAAGGGAAGGAGTGCAGAGGGGAGCTCGGGCTGACCACCCGCACATCGGTGCTCTTCTTGTGCAGTGGTCCGGAGGGATGTGATTGCTTTTGTGGACGCCAAAGGGCGGCAGAGGATTTCAAGGCCACAGGAATGTCATACGGTGACAAATGTGACAAAACGTGATGTGGTGAAAGTGTGGAGGAAAAATGTCGCCAAGTAAACTTCTCCAAGCCAATGGCAGTCCTTCACAGTGCCCATGGGCACACGAGAAGGGTTCCATGACTAAATGTGAGACGTGCGGGCACACACGCACGTAGCTCCTTCCCAGTTCTGGTCCCCTGTCTGTCTGCTTTTTACTGGCTTTTTCCTATAAACTCTTTGATGCAATTTCTTTTTATGCTATGAAAACATTGGATCTTTCAAATCAAAATTGTAAAGGTTTTCATTGCAGCATATAAACATTTTACAGTCATGGCTCATATCTGAATTTCATAATAACAGTGAAGAGAACAAATTTAAAATGAGTCAACAAATGTGAACACGAGTTACGCTAACCTGACATAACCCCGCTCCAGTGTCGCTGCCGGCATTAACTCCAACCTCACATCTCATCATTGTAGAGAGCTGACGTACAGATCACGTCTGCAAGCTGCCATTTGGAGATATATCATGAGACTGCAAGGATCTCTTGATGGTGCTGTTGTGATTGATGGCTTGTCATGCTTTTTGGTCGCGGGGAGGTTCTTTAAAATATTAATATAAAATGGCAATAAATAAATAAACAATATTAATACATAATATGCAATTATTGTTTAGGCTTTTAATAAGTGAAATTAAATATAGCTTTTCCTATTAAATAGTCTAAAATTATTTATAGCACGTTAAATGCATTCTCAGTTATTTCTCTCCTGACTGTGAATCTTTAATGCAAAATAATCAGTACAGAGTAAAGTCCAAAACTGGTATTTTTACTTACTGTGTTAAGCCTACAGAATTAGCAATCAACAGGAGCCAGATAAGAAAATAAAAAACTATGACTTCCCATATCTCAAATTATTTATACAAAAGCTGTGTAGAAAATTGCTTTGTCTATTATTTCTACTATATTTCAATTAATTTGTCCCAATAATTAAAATGCAGCTTCTAACAATAGGATGGTAATGAAAAGCAAATGAAAAATTATGATGTGTTCATGAATACAAGAACAAGGAAAAGAAAACTATAGAGATAAAAATTATTTCATTTAGGTTTTGTTTGAAAATAATGAAGTAAATGATTTTACTTTGAGTCCTCCTGTTTCACCAGCAGGCTCATTTTCCTTCAGGATCTTCTTGTTTTTCCTGTTCCAAAGCACAAAGATTTTCAGCTTGAGCGTGTTTCAGATTAGAGCCTTCTATATTTTTCCTTTCAAATTTTAGTCTGACTAGCCGAGACATCTAACTGAGAAGAAACTCAGGAGATGGACAGAAATTTCCAGTGACTCCAGAGAAATTGATTTAGAAGCTTAGCAAAAGGAAAGCCTTTTCTACAGGTTGTTTTGACAACTGAAAAATGCTGCTGAAAAGATACAATTCAACCTGACACGCTGGGAGATTGGGCAACTTCATCCATAACGATGGGCATATGTGTCAACCAAAGTGTGGGGTTTTGTTAATATTACTCAGATTTCTGAATAAGTTTCTCTGAACCACTCAAATTTGTTTGTTGTGATTTCATTACTTTATTGCATTGGTTAGTGCAAAAAGGCTATCCCGCTGTATGTCCCATCTCACTTTATGCTGCAGGAATGCGCTAAGTAGGAAGAATAAACAGAAGGATTCGGTGTCATTTTGTCTTTTGGTCAAGTGTGACCAGTCTATCACAGCCCATATAGAAGGATTGTGATGATGGTCAGCCTTTGCAAAGCCAGCCATAGCTTGTGTCTCTGAATGGCCTCGTGAACCTGACAGACGTCACATTAAGCTTTAGAGAGGAACTTAGAGGAATTTGTTAGCTAACTTTAAAAATACATTTATTTTTCTCTTTGTTGCAAGGAATTTCCAAGACAGTGAATGGAATCTGATCTGCAGTCATGGTCTTCTTTCCTCTTGCAGAACTTACAGTAGCTCTGTGTGTGCGTACACATGACTACATAAGATGTACGTGTGCTTGTGTGAATTTTTAAACCACTACACACGATCAAAGAAAAAGCAAGTTGTTTTGAAATCAGCATTAATTACGACAGAGACAGAGCAAGACAATGTGTATGCCATTTTGTCAATTAATATAATTAGCTTTAAATGAGGATCTTTCTTACTGTTTTTAGCACTCCAGAACAGAGTATTTTTTAAGTTTAATTAATCTGCCTCCTAGGGAAGACAGTATAAATGGAGTGGCTTTTGTTAGCTGCAGAACTTAATTATGTCAACGGCTGCTTGTAGACCTCTACCTGGAGCTACATTTCTTAAGCAGAACTTTGGCCCGTTGATGGCCAGAGGGGTTTCCTAGACAGCATTAGCCTTGAGTTTTAGTCCTGAATTACAGCGCTCAGGCTGCGAGGCCGTATGCCAACAGGCTCCCAGCTCCCTGCAAGGTCCCGCTCTCCATGACCCTGGGCAGGAGCTCCGACGCCTGGTTGCCGTAACACCTTGATTGCCTCAGCGCCCTTGTGGCAAGCAAAGCACTTCATCGTCGTCTTGCAGTAAGGCACAATTGTAAATCTGAGAGTGAGGCCTGTAATAACAAGTCAGGTCCTTAAATCCCTTAAGCAATAAAAACGCATTTTCTTTGTGGCAGTTTTTAGAATATCCTGATAAATTTTAAACATTTTTTTGGCATTAACACGGTATAAATGGAATTCTGTATGACTATAGTCCTAACTACATCTATACTAATAAAGTATATAGGGCTATATCGAGTCTTAAACTGATATCATAGTTCCTGGTACAAATTTTGGCTTGGGCAAAGAGATACCTTTGCAAACAAATGTTGGCCATGGTGTAGGCATTAGCTCAACCCACATGGCATTGCCATTCAGCATTTGAAGCACAGCCAGACTATTTTAGCCTTATGGACATGCATCAGCTGCTCTAAAAGCCAGAAAATCCTGGCCCAGAATCTAGGATATATATAGCATAGAACCCTCTGCTAGAGGCATTGCACAAATCATCTTAGCTGGACTCTTTAGTTGAGTTTGTATGATTTGCTCTGGCTATAATCTTTTCCTACTAACAGAATAATAGTTTGTTATACTAATAGCTTATTATTCCAGTTCTGAACTTGAGATTTAAATCAATATTTACCTCACAGGAAAAAAAAAAAGAAAAAAAAAAAAAACAAATAAAACAACCACCAACCAAAAACCCAGACTTGGACAAAAAGCTGCATTCTGTGGTTATTTTTATCTCACATCCATTTCTTTTGGTCTCTGTTTTCTTTATGTCCCCCTCTGTCACCAATTTGCTTTTGCTATTTTCGAGTTTCTGTTCAATCGCTGACCTATCATTCTTCTAAAACAATTGCTTCTTAGAGTGCTTTACATTTAAGAAGCAATCACAAAATCATGACCTAAAAAATAACTTTGTTCTAAAGAAGACTTTGATCTTTTTCAAACCATGGTGCTTTACAAATTCCAATTAATTTTCCCTGTGTGATCCCTTTTAGCCAAAGTAAGCAAAGAGTACAGAATAATTGTTTTACTTATTGACCAGGAGCTGACTAATTCACTGTTTCTCATGCTTTTACCAGCATTTGCTAATGTTTGGGTTGTGGATGTCACAGCGGATGTTTACTTGCTTATAAGTGAATATTTCTAGCAGATTCAGTTTCATAATTTTATGAAACAATTCAAATGTCAGAGGATACTTGAATTGACATTCTATATATAAACTCGAGTATTTTTTTTCTGTCAGTATTACCTTTCAGATTACTTTGAAAAGGAATTTATTACTGCTTATCAAGATGAGATCAATATCACATGTTATAAGAACTTTGCTCCTAGATGCCACATGGCTGGTCTTGTCTTTATTTCCTTCCTCTTCCCTCTCCAGTTTTCATTTCCTTCTCTTTTATATTGTATCCTGATTTTATACTGATTTGTGAAAGGATGGATTTATAGTATGTCTTTAGTATAGTGCTTATTGTACTGGGTTAAGCCTATCTTTCATTATTTAAATCTGGAGGATTTTGGCTTCAGGAATAAATCATCTGAGTTCTTTAGTGGAGACCTTTTTATAAATACTACAGCTTTTCTCTGCTCATCCTCAAGGTAAAGCTTCTGTTAATTCAGTATTTTTAAATTAGGCTTGGTTCTCCTCTGTTTTATTGAGAGTGGAATCCAAAGAAAATGTCAGAAATGCCAAGAACTTGACAGCTCTAATCTGAAACGTTTTTGGTCCAGTTCTGAGCACAGCCCAGATAAAAGACACATCAGAGAACTGCAGTGGCCTTTACAAGTCTTGCTGAGGTGTAACTGCACACCAGGTATTCAAAGCTTTGGTTCAACATTAAATTCATTTGCTTGTTCTGTGGCCTGTACTGCTGCATCTTGTTTATTTTTATTCTGTTCAGGTTCCATTTTACAATTCCTATCATCACTTCTAAAATATTCTATTTTATTCTTCTTGTGTTCGGACTCATTTTAGTCATTTAAACCCATTGGTGACTACCTGACCACAAGTTTTATGGATGGTGCTTTATCCATGTGTGATTTTACTTCTTGATTTCACATCACGACCTCGGTTCTATACTGGAGTCTAAGCAAGAACTGGTTTATCTCTAGCGATCCTCTACAATTTTCTGCGTAAATTAGCAATCTTGTGTTATGCTTTCAAATATCTTCCTTGATGTATTGCCTCTGTTTATTGTCTCTATCCTTATGTCTAACTAGTTCAATTTCTCCATTATTCTTAATTTATTTGTTTTCCCCACAGTCCTGTAAGAGGGTTCTGCTTTGCCTTTTTATTATTACTTCTAATGAGAAAGTAGAAACCGGTTGATAACTTTTCAGTGGAGTAGGTTTCATTAGAAAATGTCAATTGCGCAGAATTGGCTTTTTGAAAACTCAATATGGCAACTGGAAATTAGGAATATTGCTTTTACATGTGGGAGTAAGAGTTTACAGCTCCCAATTCCCTTATTCCCATATTATCTCCCTCTACTCAGAGTAATCTGTTCCTGCAGACCATCCAATTCAAGTGGTACCAGCAGTTTCAAGATCAAGTCTGACAGTGGAAAAAGAAAAAGCTTTCTTTTTTTTTTTTTTTTTGGTAGTTTAGTTTCAGTTCCAATTTGAGAGAATTTTTCCTCCAAAATTCAATTTTTTTTTTAAGATGGAGACTATGTTTCTGGCCCTGCAAACCTCTCCATCCTGGCACTATACACAACTGTGATATGGATGGGGCAGAGAAAGAGCGTGCGTTACACTGGGTGCTAATGGAGGGCCCTTCTGACCAAGGCATTGTCATTTATACCCCATCTTATCTCTGCACACCTAGTCTCAGGGTATCTGTCTGGTGTATGTAATCTCCGTGCCTCGGTCCCCGCTCACCCACAGGCTTCCCTCACCTCTCTTCTGCTCTGTTCTCTCGGCCTCCTCTTCAAAAATCTCTGCTTCGACTTCTTTTCATTTTTCCTGCCTTGGCACAGTCCTTTGCCATATGTTTGTGCTTCACCAGCTGTCTTATAATTTACCTTCTTTCCCCTGCTCTGTCTATTTATTCTTCTGTTAAGATGTATCCCAACAGACCGCATCTGTTTCCAAGGGCCATGCAAACCTGAATCTCTCCTGAGCGCATCAACTTGGGAGCCAGTCATCCAAAACAGCTCTGCTCTGGCAGAAGGACGGACCAGCTGAACTACTCGTTCCAGCTCTCATCGGTTTGTGCCCAAGGTCTGTGGCCCCAGCGTGTGACTGGCTTTCCTCCCTGACATAAAGAATGACATCAGTTTTGTTTCTGAATGTGCCAACTCAAAGGTCTACTGAAAGCTAATATATTTCAAGCTGAATTTGAATTTAACGGACAGTTTAGGTGATTCTCAACACCTCCTCTGTGCGGAGCTTGCTCCTTTTTTAATATAATACCTCCCCAGTACTGACCAAGTTTCCCAAGTGCTTTGCCTGCATACCACTAGAGCTGGTTAATCATAGAATCATAGAATCTTCATGATTGGAAAGAACCTTTGAGATCATTGAGCCCAACCATACACACACACAAAAAAAACCCCTACAATCTCTGTCACTAGAGCATGCCCTGAAGTGCCAAATCTACACGTTTCTTAAATACCTCTAGGGATGGGGACTCAACCACCTCCCTGGGCAGGCTCTTCCAGTGCCTGACCACTCTTTCAGGAAAGGAATTCTTCCGAATAGCTAATCTAAACCTCCCCTGCCGCAACTTCAGACCATTTCCTCTGGTCCTGTCATTATTCACCTGGGAGAAGAGGCCAACACCCACCTCTCTGCAGCCTCCTGTCAGGTAGTTGTAGAGGGCCATGAGGTCTCCCCTCAGCCTCCTCTTCTCCAAACTAACCATGCCCAGTTCCCTCAGCCTCTCCTCATACGGCTTGGTCTCCAGACCCCTCCCCAGCTTGGTAGCTCTCCTCTGG
>VWZL01004598.1:525242-538977 GCA_013396915.1 Stercorarius parasiticus
CGAGGTCAGGCTGACAGGCCTGTAGTTCCCCGGATCCTCCTTCCGACCCTTCTTGTAGATGGGCGTCACATTAGCCACCCTCTAGTCATCTGGTACCTCCCCTGTTGACCAAGATTGTTGATAAATGATGTAGAGAGGTTTGGTGAGCTCTCCCACCAGCTCCCTGAGTACTCTCGGGTGAATCCCATCCGGCCCATGGACTTATGTGCGCCTAGGTGCAGAAGCAGATCATTGACTACTTCCTCCTGGATTATGGGTGGGTTGTTCTGCTCTCCATCCTTATCTTCCAGCTCCGGAGGCTGAACACCCTGGGGATAGCTGGTCTGACTATTGAAGTCGGAGGCAAAGAAGGCATTAAGTACCTCAGCCTTCTCCTCGTCCTTAGTTGCAACTTTCCCCCCCCCGGCATCCAGTAAGGGATGGAGATTCTCCCTGGACGGGATGGTTTAAATGCTGCATGGATGGTTTAATATCATGGTTTAAATGCTGCATTGCGTGTTGAACCAAACTGTGGCTTAGCAGTGTATAAGCAAATGATGTAGGGCCATTTGCAGACACTGACATCTCACAACCTCACACCTGGGGATGCGGCCAGCGATGAAGGAAGGAGGAGCAAAGCTAGGGCAACAGGCAGCAGCATGGGCTGGCTTTGGTGGGTCACAGGTTGGTGCAGCCGCTATGCATTAAAAAATGAATAGCTCTTAAAATGAGTATTATTTTATGAGAAAGATGACTTCAGTTGAAATTGCATAGCAACTACACGTGTGCCCCGTGTTCAAATTGTATGATCCATATGGCACGCACCTGGGGGCAGATTTGCTCCTGTGAAGATTTGCTCCTATGAGCTTAGGAGGTGCAAGCAGCGCAAAGTGATCTCTGTGAAGAGACATTACTGTCTTCAGCCCTCCACACGAGTTTTCCTGGTCTTAAATTTGTAGCTGGGGCTCAGCTGGAGCCCTTCTGATTCGCATCTGTCACACGTGTTGACACAACACGTCTCACAAGTGTTATTAGTCATTGTTTTCCCAGCATGGACTTTCTTCTGTGGTGGGCTACAAGTCTGGCTTCAACGCAGAAACTCTGTGCTCCTTATTTTTTTTGCCTTTTACAGCATGGAGAACGTAAGAGATAATAAGGGGAAGAAGGCAGCAAAGGAATCAGGATTCAAATCAGGTTTCATGGCAGTTTTTAATGACTGCGCTCCGTGCTTCTTTTAGATCCCATTCAGGCCACTCTCTTTTCCGTGGCCGTTGGTCCGTAGTGCAGCAGTGCTGCAACTCATTTGGCAGCCCCAGCTGATGCTTCTTTCATTCTTCTGAGGCAGCTCTCACAAACGCGGGAATTATTTTGGAGAGGGGATATATGGTTTGATTCTTTTTCTGAGAGGAGACACATTTTTCTCGTCAACAATCAAGACTTCATTTCTGCTCAATTGCCGAAATCCTCTGAGTTTTCTTGTGTTTTTTTCAAAACTCACAGACTTTTCCTTCTTATGGATTAACATTGGGTGGGTCACACTCTCCTGGCAAGACACAATGTCATACCCAAATCGATTTTTGGAGCAGTAACTGCATGATGAAAGCACTGATCTTTTCAGCTGTGGTGTGGCTGTGGGACAGAGGGAGCAGAGATGCCTGCCCTCCTGCCACCCCCCTGGCCTTCAACATCCCCAGGGGCATGGTACCACTCCTGCCCCCTGCAAGAGGGTTGATTCGCCCCTTTACTCACCTGACATCAGGTTTTCAAGCGTTGTCCAGCCCCGAGAAGCTGGCACAGCAGTTCCATCCAGAAATGTGGTAAATCACATCATTCATGAACCACCTCTTTAGGGAAATAAACCGTTCTCAGGGGGGTTGTGCTGGCTGCCTGCATAGATGTTTTTTTAGGCTGTTATCTTGGGATGTGTTTGTTTATCAGGAAGGAACAAAGAAATTGGTATGAGCAGGGAGGGGTTTTTATTCTGCAACGGGGAATTTTTACCAACTGCAAATTTATTACTTTTTTTTTCTTAACCAATTCTGAACGTTAACGTCGTGATTCTGCTTTTAAAAAATCTGCCTGTGATTTATGCGATCCATCTGCAGTTCCTGTAAGCGGACTACACGAGCGCTCAGCTCCTCTCAGCAGAGGGAGGTTACCCCACCCCGCAGGGAGCAGCTGCCTAGTCCCACTCCAAAAGCCAGCTCACCGACTGCAAACAGTGGGGGCATCACAGCAGCCAGGTGCAATGACAGGATGGAGGTCCCTGCTATTTTGGCAGCCAGAGCCATTCTCAAGGCAAAGGAGCCCTAAGGAGACGGGGATGTTGCACTGACTCACCTGTCTCCGCGACACTGCAGAAACAGAGGCAAGTGGTGACGGTGGGCTGGAGGTGGGCCTCTTAACTCTACTGTCAAGATGATAATAAAGCTTTAACTAAGTCAGCAGAAGCCATTGAGAAGCATAAGGCATTAGAGCTCATTACTAACTCCCCAAGGAGCCCGGCTCCCAATCCGGCTCTCTCTGAAAGCTTAGAGAGCCTTATAAAGAGCAGCGATAGCTGGAAAACAGTGCAAGATGCTGTCAGGAAGTTTTATTGTTTTCCCGTGGACACGCAAAAGATTTCCATTGCGGCTTTGCGCTTGGGCTGGCAAGAGCTACTCGTACACAGGTCTCTTCTGGTGATATGAAAACCCACATAGATGGGTTGAGGGATTTAGAGGAAACCTTTCTAACTAGACTATGGTCTGAAGTTGCGGCAGGGGAGGTTTAGATTAGATATCAGGACAAATTCCTTTCCTGAAAGAGTGGTCAGGCACTGGAAGAGCCTGCCCAGGGAGGTGGTTGAGTCCCCATCCCTAGAGGGATTTAAGAAACGTGTAGATTTGGCACTTCAGGGCATGCTCTAGTGGCAGAGATTGTAGGGGGCATTTTTCTGTGTGTGTATGGTTGGACTCGATGATCTTAAAGGTCCTTTCCAACCATGAAGATTCTATGATTCTCTGATTCTATGACTAAACTAGTTGATTTTATAGCACAGTAGCTCTGTTAGAAGTAGGGATTAAGGAATTTCAAGGGAGAGAGAGTGTGATGGCTTGAATATAATATAACTGCCTTTTGGTCACAATCATAGCTGACATTTCGAACTGAGGCAAAATCACCCTGCATCGAGTACCGAGTACCGTTGTCCATACAGAGTAAAAAGGCACAGCAACAACGTACTGAAGAACACGTAGTTGCACCACAGGAGTTGAATATTGTTTACATGCAAGGAAAATGCATAACTACCTATGAAATGTTTTAACAGTACTGTGTTATGGATAATGAATACAGTGTATAATATAGATGTCTTCTATCAAGAAGGGTGAAATGAAAAATAACGCGAACAGAAAACAAAACGTAAAAGAAGGTTGCACGAGGTCATGGCCGGCAGATGTTAGGTCATACATTTTCTGTGCGTGTGTGATACTTTTTATTTAGCTGAATGGAATAAAGACTTCTTGACAGAGAGGACCCCAGGGTGCTTATCCCATGTACCAAGACAAGGAGCCAAAAAATGGGAGACAAGTGTGGAAGACGTTTTTGGGGCAGAGCTGTGTAATTTTCTTTGCTGTTTTTAAAATACAGGAAGCACTTGTCAATGTAGGGAGCGTGAGATCTCCTTAATACAAGTAGTGTTCGCCTTCTGCGTGAGTTTTATTCCAGCAGTGGGACATGGATCCATCTCTCTCCACTTCTGCTGCAGCTGTGGACGGGATTTGTGGGTTTGTAGTCCTTGTCTTCAGTGTGGGGTAGACGTATAAAAGAGAGAGCAGCACAGGGACCTGTGATATGTGTAAGATCAGGTCGTCTCTGCATGCTTGTTTGGTGGCGTTTTGTTTGGTTTTTGGTTAATGTTCAGAGGCCGCCGGGTTTGTTCGTAGTTTTTCTCCTAGAAAGCTCTTTTGCGTTCTCTCCTGACACATTTATTGTTTCTGGAACTTGGATGCCCCCCTTGCAAGGTAAATGCTCTCTGTTGGGCGTCTGTGGAGGACTCTGTGTGTGTGTGGAAGGTAAAATTAGGGTGTGAGATACAAAGGAAATAGGTTGTAAAATTTTGAAGACGTTGCAGAGGATTGCATATGAGTTATGTTCAGTCAGAGTCCAGAAGATAAGAAGGTTGAAAGAGAACTTTAAGACTGTACAGCTGCGGTCAATTTGTTGAGAGTGATTCCATTTCAGGAAAGAAGAAACAATAGTAATCTAGCAGCCATTGTCTGTACACAAGCAATGTTTCCATTTATTTTACAAACTAAACAGCCAGATAAACTTTTTGCTAAGCTTCATGAAGGTATTTTTAAGCCTTTTAATAAAGGTTTCCATTAGACTTAATAATTTATTATTTTGCTAATTGTACAAAATGCTTGCAAGACATACCGCTTCAAGACCTAATCTTAGCAACGATGTTTTATTATCATTTTTACCTCAGTGCCTAGATTACGAAAGTTTTTTTCATGCCATTTCTCCAGTCCATGTGAATTCAAAAGAATTATCTGTGCAATGGAGGCATTAGGTGATACTTTGATCGGAGTCTCAAAAAACGCCTTGATTTTCTTCCGTAGCACTGTACTTTGCCTTTCTTGATATGCCCAATGAACTGAAGGAATTAAAATTATGAAATACATGAGATCAGAAATGGTCTTGAATAATTTCATCAATAATTTAAGGTAAAAGTCCTGACATAGAATAAGTAGACTCAGAAATTATTTTCTCAACATATTGCAATTTACAGTAGGAAATATTTTTCCATGCTGACTTTTAAACTTCTTGATATACCCAGGCTTTCAACGGAGCACGAACTCTTCTGTGTCTACAAAGTTACTTTTGGTGCTGTATTTTCCTAATTTATTTTTATTTTGTTTGAGCCACTTTGACTTGATTGACGTGTGCTTGGCATCTTTGTCTTCAGTTGTTTTTTCTCATTGTTTCTGTGTCCTCTATTGAACCTGTCTGGAAACAAAGCTGTACAATATGAGGAAAATGTGTGGCCAAAATCCTTATTTAGGTGAGCACGCAAATATTTTTTGTCATAGTCAGGTTGTTTATGTCTGGCCTCTCATCTATTCTGAATGCTAGTGTTGGTTGTGTATGCGCTTGAAATTTGGGATGGCAACTCAAAAGAGGAGTTTAAGAGGCAATTTCTTATTCTAAGCTATATTTGGGAGTGTAAGTGATCCTCAGCAGGCATTTTAAGACGAAAAATAACACTCTTAAATCTATTAAAGTAATTCTTATTTTACTTTTAACATCATATGTATCATGGTAAAAACAAATGGCATCATAATTTCGTAAATAACAGCTGCATTACTAGAAAAAAACCTGGGCAATGCGCATCAATGGCCCTAAAAGTTCTCAGGTTTGTGGTTGTATCAAGTGGGCACATTCCCAAAGACAGAGATAAGAGCAAAGGAGATGTTCTCCCCATATTTGTCCTTTGTGTTTCAGTACGTGCTCTGGGTCATAACACAACTCTCTCCCGACATCCCAACTTCTCCACTACTAAGAGAACAGGAACCTGTCAAGAAAAAAACATTTATGTTAGAAGAGAAAAGGGAGATTGATCATAACTAGAGAAAAGGCAGCTGAAATTTCATAAAAAACATTTCAAAATCCAGTATTTTTTCAGGAAAGTAGTGCACAGTTATGACAGGAGATCATGACCCTCACATACAAATTGATGAGCATTTTTTTTGCTTTCCAAAGCATTGTTACTATAGTTCAGCAGGGCGTGTTTTGGAAAAAGGGGTTATTTTGATGAATGTTTGAAAGTAGTGGGGAGAAAAAAATCAAATAAATAGCTGTTTCATGATTAAACAAGCACTCCTGAGTTATGCAACTCATCTGCAGCAGCAATACAGCATGTTGCCTTTGTATCAAGCGTAAAGAGCTAAATGCAAATAAAACAATTTGAAGAAAAGCAGATGGAGACTGGTTCTGGAAGTGTGACAGAATAAATTTAACAACGTGGAAGATAAAAATAAATCTGAAAAATGAAAGTAAAGTTGGTTAAAAAACCAAAATCGTGTATTGTAAAAAAAACCAACACCACAACAACCTAGAAAAGCTTCTAGAGATGGTAACGACAATTTGTTTAAAAACCAGGGAGGAACACTGCATTGAACTGTTTTTCCTATAATACTTAATAAAAAGAATGAACAGTAGAACCCAATGTTCATCTTCCATGTGTGAAAAGACATAAGGAAATTAACACCCAAGCAGAATCAATAAGAAATAAGAGAGTGGTAAAAGGTTATTCAACCCCTAAACTAAGCAAAGTTTATCCTTAAAAATTTAAGAAAAGGGACCAATTTGGTATACTTTTTTTAATCAGAAAGAAACCTCTTGGAAAGATGGAGAGATTTCTCAGTGCCCCAGCTAAAGTCTTGGGTACCAAGTTTTGAGAAACACGCAAAGTCTTCAGCTTGCAATCGCCTGAATAATAAGTAAGAAAGGGAAAGAGAAAAACCCAGTGGTACAAAAGGTAAAGTAACTTCACATACAAAATGCCAATTAGAGACTACGTTCTGTTTAATGGAAAAGAATTATTCAGAAAACGGAGATTTTGGTGAATAGAACAATTTTATGTAAGTAGTAGCATGTTAATGCTACTATGTTAATGTTAATCTCTGGATCACGTGCCAAATCAACATGTTATATATACATACAGGGGAAAGGATGAAGTGCCTGGACATTAGAGATAGAAGAAAGTAAACAGTGAGGGGATTTGAGGTTATACAATATTCATCCCAACAAGCAAAACATTTGGTGCATTAGTGAAAAGATTAAAGACAAGTATAGGGAAGCATTCAACTGTGGTACAGGAGCGGAAAACAACTGAGGAATACTTCAAAACAGGAAGGATGACATTTGCAAGAAGGGCAATACGGAATGAGTGGCAGTCATTCAACAAACACCGTGAAAGAGAGTGGCTTAATCATTTTCTCTGTATATTTATTTGATTTATTTTCAAATGTGGCAGAATGAAGGAGGGGGAGTTCTAATTTAGAGTCTCAGCTACACACAAAACAGCAACAGAAATTGCCACCTCACGTGGGACCTGTATTCCCATCTAGTAAGTACCCGGCACGGTATGTAGGAGATACCTGTTGAAAATAGTTCCTTTCAACTGGATAATAGTTCCCTAATTTAATTATTTATGATAACCAGTTATGAACCTAACAACTGATTTTGCCAACAGCTCATTTAGAAAATGTGGAGATTTATGTCCTTTTTCCACTCACTTTGCAGCCCGGTCAAAGGACTTTATGAAGGAAGGATGTTGGACACTGAATATGGAAGGGCCTTGGGGCTTTCCTCAGGGAATATTGTAATGACAGCAAAGGCCTGCTTTTCTTTCCAGGCTAATTTAAAGATAGTAGATAAAAAATGTTATAAAAATGCTGTAGTTTACCTTCAGTATGAGAAAGGAATGGTTTAGTTTCCTTAATTCATGCATTTCTGAGACCATACAAGCAAGAGAATGCCCGTAACGGGAAAGATCAAAGATCTCTCTAGACTAATATCCCGTCTTCGGTAGTGATCAACTGCACGTACAGGAGTGAAAAGCCAGAGCAACTTCTGTAGTTTAAAACAACATCTTATAGAGCGGGTCTAATCGACCTAATTGAGTTAGATGTGGTTGTGTTCTGCTGATTCCCTGTACCCATTATTGTAATGTCTTATTAATCCTCCTTAAGTCTCACGTTGTAAAAAGAACAAAACAGAAGATAAATGTATTAGATGCAAAGGCAGCAGCTCGTCCAGCTACTGGAGGTCCTGTTTCCTTCTGTTCCCCACAACTACCTGTATCCGGCCATTGTTTTATTCTCCTTCTGTAAGGTCAGGATTGGTTTTCTTTCCAGTGGTCATACGACACATAACCCTATCCCGTCATCTCTCATAACATAACATCGTGTCTCTCAGAGCACAAATACAGGCTTTAAGCAATGCAAATATTGCATTAAATGGTCTGCACCTGAATGATTCAGTTCATAGCATTGTACTTTGACAGTTAATTATCCCACCTTATTCAATTCTGTCACTCTCTAGAGTAGATATTCTGTAAATAGCAGAATCGTTCCTGGGGTTCACTTGTAGCGTAGCAGCTGTGCCTCCACCTTCTCACCACGCCAAATTTTGATGGAAGAGGAGCTGTATGTTCTGAAACTGAAACTAATGCACTGACTGTTCTTAAAACTCCTTTATTTTAATGATTTTCTTTGTTACTGAGGGAGCTGGAGCAAGCTCGCTAGAGCATGCAGGAATATCTCTGCGGCGTTGAACAGCTCAGGGGCACTCAGTGTTTCATCTGGCAGGTGCCTGCAGCTTCTCCTTGTGCCATCTGCATGCTCAGGCTCCTCAAAACCAAAACGAATACATTCTGCTTGTCTCTTTTACTCAGAGGAAGACGCGCTACAAAGAGAAAACACGATTTCACAACGGCAACATGACGGAAGAAGGTTGGGGTTTCCCATTCTTTACTGTCCTCAGCCACTACTATCCCTTCCTCCCTCCACATACGCCATAGTTTATTACCCCATCCCGTTACTGATTCATCAGACTAAGGAAAAGATCACAAGTGTGGTTTACTTTTTCGAAAAATAAAAGGGGGAGTGGGCGGGGGAGGGTTTATGTAACCCAAAAGATTTCACAAAATTAGTTTAGTGCAAAAACAGTTGAGTCAGCATCACTGAAGGAGCAATAACGTGTGAGAGGATGGAGAAGAGAAAGACAGAAAGCTCTTGTGCTGCTGTAAGGAAACTCGTAGGTGGAATTGTACTCGGCAATGTTGTCGGGGGAATGAGCTGTGGGAGCCGGGAGGGTTATGCTGTCTCTCTAAAGCCTTGAAACACTCTCCTGAGATGCTGTGATGCATTGTCAGGAACTCGAAAAGCTCAAGCACTTGAAAAACAGAAAGGGCATCCCATGTAGCTCATCCTCCTACCACTGAAATTTGGCCTTGAATGTTTTATTTGCTGTGCATTTCTACTATAGCAATGTCCCAGGCATAGGATTTGCATCTAGTTCCCTTTAGAAATTTTACTACATGAAAGATCCCACAAAACTATTTACCCTATGCTTCCTTCATATTATTCAAGTTTGCTTGATGTCCATTTTCAAATCAGGCTGCAGTGACTGTTATTATGACCATGCTAGGATTTCACATGCGCAAACAGCCTACACTGTCTGGCATCTGTAATTTTTCTGCAAAAAGGCAATGAACCCTTCCAATTCACTCTTGTTGCTCGTGTTGCCCATCTCCAATGGGCATCTTTGTGCCTCAGACTGCATTCTATTTATCATCTATCCTGGCAGAGCAGAGCTGGAAATTCAATATTATTGTTCAACACACTGTTCGCCAAGATTGGTGGTGAGTTTAAAACACCGAAAGCCTATAGTCTTTGTACCGAGCAAGTGAGTTCAATGCACCTTGTATTTGATTCTTCATGTTTCTATCCTTGTGCATATAGCAGTGGCAAGACTGCAGAAAAGATCCTGTCCTGCTGTGGTGCATCCTGAGGTAGGGAGCAGGAATTCTAAGCTGTTCAGCGGTGATTTCTCAGGTGGTTATGTGTCGGTGCCTTGATCCAGGACGGAGGCATGGTGGTGAATCACAGCTTGCCCTGGTTAGCTTTAATAAGAGCTATCTTTCCTGGGGAATTAAGAAGGTGCTTGAAAGGGGTGCAAGATATCCATTATAAGAACTCTTTCCAAGTGTCAAGGTATTTGCTATATTTTGCGTTATTTAAATTGATTTAAAAAAAATGTAATTGAAACCTTTCTCTCCCAATTCTGCAGCCCTTCTGTTATGACAGAAGTCCTTTGTTCTAAAACATGGCGTGATCCAAAATGTATTGACATTAGCACAATGAATGCCCCTGGTTTCAGTAAGCATCGTGGACTGTAGCTGCCCAGCCTTTCAGGGGTGATGAGCTGGGGTGTAGCAATGGGCCAGCTGCATGGGTGCCTTGTAATGGAGGTATTGTGGGTTTGGGGACTGAGTGAGCAGGCGTACAGTGTCACCAAGACATCTTCAGAATAATTGGGAGTCACCGAATTCAGCCTTAAGAAAGTGAATTAGAAAGCTCTGGTTGAGCCATACAGTAAAGCAAGAAAACTAGACAAGATAAAGCTACTGGTAGTATGGAGGCACGTCTCTTCTCTAACAGGCTGCTTTGGTTACCTTTCAAAGTGCCATAAACCGGGAGACAATAGGGTTCTTGGAGAAAAAGCCATTCAATAAGTGTGAAAAAAGGCCACTTAGAAAACTAAACTTGCAAGACTCAGACATCTGTCTTCATCTACCTGTCATGGAGACAGGCAAAGTCTGACGGAGGGACACAGAATTGTCAAATTTGGGCCAGAACAAGAAATGCGTTCCCTGATTGGGGATCGTTTTCTGAAAACGCCCGGCCTCCAGCCTTCACAAATCAATACTAAAGAGAGTTAAATGTCATCATAAATTATATCTTGCATCAACAATTTTCCCCGTATACTATATCCCACATGTAGGTGTTATTTCCCTCCGTATGGGCATGAAAAAGCTGCCTCAGCTGCAGTGAGCAGAGCACTTAACTAAAACATCAGCTGAAGCAAGAGACTCCAGCTGGTTGAAGCTCAACTTATATGCTCCAGCAGCTCGTGGGACAGTGAAATTTGTTGATGACCATGGAAGCAAACTGAAATTAAAGAAAACAAATGCAGTGGCTTTTATTCACTTGGAGCCAGACAAAAATCAATATCTGAAAGCCAGGCTTTGGGTGGGAGGAGATGAAGGGATTCGTTGGCCAACAGTTGAGTCAGATGTCAGAAAGCACCGAACTTGCTCTTTTAGTAACGTGTTTCTAAAAGTCAACAAAGCTTCTTCTTCCACCTGGGACCTTCATTTCAGAATGTCCCTTTGGCTAAAATTTGTCTTTTCAAACCAGCTGTCCATGTATATTTGCCCTGAGGTCACCACTACCAAGGGAAACCTTCCCTTCTTCAGAGCAAACAGTAACTGTGAGCTCGGGAGAAGTGGAGGAGGGAGTGGAGAAGTGTGTGGAAAGCTGGGAGAGATTCCTTCAGGATTTTCCGGGGTGTGGGAAATTATCTGTTCATGCGGAAAAATAGCATAGCATTAGATTTGCCTAATTTCCTCTAATTTGTAGAGATGCTACAGCACTAACGTGCCTACCATTCTTAACAGTAAGCTTTACTGGAAATGAAACAGAATTGGGCTAGCTATTCAGTACTGTAATATATATTGATTGAAGGAGTGGTTATCATTTTGAGATGCAGCAGTAAAATAGAAATATTTATGCATTCCATAATATTTCAGCAATAAATTAGATTGTATTATAACTTACCAATTCATGGGCTTTAACTAGCAGTCTTACCATACCATATAACTGTGAAAATGCGCTCAGCAATGAGTAGCGCAGTATATTTCCGCGTGAAAAAATATTTTATAAGCATAATTACATTCATTTTTCAAAGAAGAATAGCCTTTCTTGAGCTATGACAATAAGAAAGATTGCAGCCTGTGCAAGTGGAGTTGAATGGAAACCAGATTATAGATTACTGTGATCTAAATCATTTAACCATTCCCCTTTTTTATTCTCCTTTCCTCACTCATACTGTGATTCTCTTGCCTGAGAAAAGTTATTAATTGGATAAATACTGCTTTTTCATTCTGAAAGGCTTTTCACTGTGTTTATTCATTTTTTTCCATGTGAGTTAATGTTTAATATAAAGAAAAAAAATATTTGGAAAGGAAAATATTCAAAATGTAGTCATTTGTGGCTGCTATTACATCAATATCTTGATTTGGTCCTGTTTATAGTTTTAAATGAACATGAAGGCTTAGAACTTTTATTCATTTATATTAATTTTGCTGTCAAAATTAGCCAGCTCTACTTAGCAGGATGTGCTGGGACTGTATAATGGCTGCTCAGATGCCAGAAGTTTAAGATAACAGCTATACGATAAGCTGTCTAAAATAAAATATTAAAGTATTACAGGCAAGTGCTTTTTTTTTTAAAGAAATAAAGGTCTTGATGTAACAAAACCACAATATTTCCAGCAATGACAGTTCTACCGAAACACTAGGTACTGTCAGAATGAATAGTTTGTATACGGTGAATTCTTGTAAGATAGTGCTGAAGTTGCCTTGTTGGATTTAAAAATTTATTTCCTCAACACCATATGGGGATTTATTTAGGAAATTGAGCTTTAAATAAAACATTGGGAAAAATCTCATAGAAGTATAAAATATTGCCCTCATATTCCTTGGGTTAAGGTTATACCTGTTAGCTTCAGCATAAAAATTGATAAACAGAATATTGCAGCAAGTCTTCATGAACCTATGTTGTCTATGAAATATTCCATTTATAAAAGCATATTTCCAACAATATTTACAAAATCTTTTAAAATCAATTTTTGCAAGGCAAGAGCAGAGGGTCTTATTCTTTACTTCACTGAGTGCATCAGACCTTGAATCTGGTCCTGTTCTCTTCAGTCAGCTAAAGTGTCCTCAGCAGCAGTGGAAAAAACGCAGCTTCATTTCTTCAAAGATTATTTCCATCACTGCAACCGTCATCTTTTGTTGCGTAAAAAATTTTTGTTGGTATCTCTAAGCTGGGTGGAGTTCCTGCTCTGGTGAATTCTTTTGTAAGGGGAAGGTGGTGATTCACACCATGGAAATCCAGGCAGGTTACAGAACACCTACAGGCAGTTTATGGCCGACCTGGTTTAGTGTTTTCGTGTTTTTAAGCACTGCCCGTGCTCGGGGAGGCACCTTCTCAGAGACACCCGGGCTCAGTCTCTGCCTCTAAGAGAGAGACACCGATCAGACTGGCCTGATCAGAAGAATTTCACTGCAAAATTCAGGCTTAAGCTGGCTGTTTTGAAGACAATGCAGTCGAATAAATTGATTCATTCCATTATCTGTCTTTTCCATAAATATATAATAACCGCTTTTGGGAAGCATTAGTATTCTGCTGCTGTGAGAGGTGGGACACCCACAAGCCCCGTGTGGAGTGATATATTTGCACACTGTTGCTCATGAGCCATTTCTAAAAAAAGGCAAAATGAGAATGCAATTAAAACTGGATTTTTTTTTTAATTTTATTTTAACTGGTTAATTTAATAATTCTGGTTGGAGAGGCTGGGAGACAGACAGTTGGGTATGCCACTGGAGGGATCATGAGGATCCGGGGAACTACAGGCCTGTCAGCCTGACCTCGGTACCAAGAAAGAGCATGGAGGGGATCATCTTGAGTGAGCTCCCACGGCAAGTGCAGGGCAGCCAAGGGATCAGGGCCAGCCAGCATGGGTTTAGGAAAGGGAGGTCCTGCTTAACCAACCTGATCTCCTTCTATGACCGTGTGACCCACCTTCTGGACGCAGGGAAGGCTGTGGACGTTGTCTATCTGGACTTTGGGAAGGCCTTTGACACCGTCCCCCACAGCATTCTGCTGGAGAAGCTGGCGAATCGTGGCCTAGACAAGTGTACTCTTCGCTGGGTTAAAAACTGGCTGGATGGCCGTGCCCAGAGAGTTGGGATTAATGGGGTGAAATCCTCTTGGTGGCCAGTCACCAGCGGTGTCCCTCAGGGCTCAGTTTTGGGGCCGGTTTTGTTTAATATCTTTATCAATGATCTGGATGAGGGGATTGAGTGCACCCTCAGTTAAGTTTGCAGATGACACCAAACTAGGTGGGAGTGTTGATCTGCTTG
>VWZL01004598.1:539090-566926 GCA_013396915.1 Stercorarius parasiticus
CTGGGCATGTTTAGTTTGGAGAAGAGGAGGCTGAGGGGAGACCTCATGGCCCTCTACAACTCCCTGACAGGAGGTTGCAGAGAGGTGGGGGTTGGCCTCTTCTCCCAGGTGAATAATGACAGGACCAGAGGAAATAGTCTGAAGTTGTGGCAGGGCAGGGTTAGCTTGGCTATTAGGAAGAATTCCTTTCCTGAAAGAGTGGTCAGGCACTGGAAGAGCCTGCCCAGGGAGGTGGTTGAGTCCCCATCCCTAGAGGGATTTAAGAAACGTGTAGATTTGGCACTTCAGGGCATGCTCTAGTGGCAGAGATTGTAGGGGATTTTTGTGTGTGTGTGTATGGTTGGACTCAATGATCTCAAAGGTTCTTTCCAACCATGAAGATTCTATGATTCTATGATTCTACGATTCTATGATTCTATGATTCTATGATTCTATGATTCTACGATTCTATGATATGGGCACAAGGCTAGCTAGGGCAGCTAAAGTATCTTTCGAGATTTCTCAAATTGTATCATAATGAAAGTTATGACTATTTTCAGTGGATCCCCTCAAAATCTTTTTAAGATCTAATGGAGTAGTATAAACATTTTATTGTTTCACTTAATGTAAGACTGTAAGTATTGTGAAAACTTGGCTACAGGTACACGAGTGGCTGCTGCCTCCAGCGTTTAACCAGCCCTATAAATTCTGCTTGTAATTCTCTTGCATAGGTGACTAGAGGAAAAGAGAAAAAAGGAAAATGTTTTTAAAAACAAGAGTTTGGTGGTTCTCATCTTGGGAAAGTTTCTCGTAAATCATTCATTACTGCTGTAGGCCTGAGAGGAGGGATAGAGGCTTAGACTTTTTGTTGTCTTTTCCTTTGAAATGTAATGAATAAAGCACAGTCCAACACATTATTCTAATCTCAGTTTCAGCAACAGGAAAAAAACCTTCGCTGATGTTTATCACACTTCAATGTTTCTGTGAAGCTTAAAATTCATAAATATTAGAATAGAATCAAATCACTTAAATGCATTCATTTCTCAACAAATACAGCTGCTGGTTATCACTCAAATAATTTATTAAGATTCAAAAATAGCTGCATTGCAAAGAGGGATGGCATTTATTCAGTATGAGAAAATATAAAAATATCTACATATCTACCCCTTGGAAGATTGTGGCCCCTTAATTCTTGCAGACAATCTTCAGTGCATTTTTCCTTTGAAAACCTGTGCTTTGGGAGAGCTTTGTACTCATTGACGCTTTGCAGTTTGCTTTAGAAAAGAGCCACGCTAGCTAGAAAACATAGCTCGCTCCTACTTTATCTAGTTATAAACAGCAGCTGGACTGGAAAACAGTGCTTTTCACCTGGAGCCACCTCACCCATACCCGCAAGTCCTTGCCTTGCAACGCTCTTCCTCGCTGTTCCTCAAGAGCCTATTTAGGATAGGATGGGATGGGATGGGGTGGGATGGGATGGGATAGGATAGGATAGGATATTTTCAGTTGGAAGGGACATACAAGGATCATCTAGTCCAACTGCCTGACCAATTCAGGGCTGACCAAAGGTTAAAATGTGTTGTTACGGGCGTTGTCCAAATGCCTCTGAAACACTGAGGCCTGGGGCATCGACCCCTCTCTAGAAAGCCTGTTTCAGTGTCTGAGCACCCTCTCGGTAAAGAAATGCTTCCCAATGTCCAGTCTGAACCTCCCCTGACTCAGCTTTGAACCGTTCTCACGTGTCCTGTCACTGGATCTCAGGGAGAAGAGCTCAGCACCTCCCTCTCCTTAGGGAGCTGTAGGGAGCAATGAGGTCTCCCCTCAGTCTCCGTTTCTCCAAACTAGACAAGCCCAAAGTCCTCAGCTGCTCCTCGTAGGACATGCCTTCCTCTGGATGCAGCTAGGTACCAGCACAAGGATGCAGCAGCACACCGCCAGCCCAATGCTCTGGGGACCTGCTTTTAAATCTTCATTTTGTCAACAAACTCCTGTGTTGCCCTGATATTGTGATGCAGCTATTAAAGAGGAGTGGTGAGCTTGACTGAGAAAGTGCTTCAGGATGAAGTTTATATCTCACCATACTACGCCTCTAGTTACCTTCCCTCCTACCTCCCTTGCTAATGTACCCATCCATCCCCTCCCTCGCTGTAAACACTTGTGCTATATGCACACCGCCGGGACTCGCAGAAGCTCTGGGGTAGTCCCAGCCCTGTGACTCAACACGCAGCGCGCCTTCCCAAACAAACGCCTGTCAGGACGCTGAGGACGGTCTTTATGTAACACTTGTCATTAGAGGAGCAATCTAAAATTTGCTTTCTCAAGAAAAGCCTGGTACATTGTGTCTGCCGTGTTAAGTGGGTTTCTTAATCTGTGTTGGTACATTGTGTCTGCCGTGTTAAGTGGGTTTCTTAATCTGCGTGTTCCCTTCTCGCAGGAGTGCGCCACTTTGTGTTCTGCGGTCCTGTGCCCATATGTATCTCCTGGCTGTCGTTTCCGTGCACCTCTGAACAATTTATAAATACAATGAATAGGAGTGGTTTGAAGCATTCCTGGTGGGATTCTTAAAGAGTTCTGCATTGCTTACCCTTGCTCTCACTCTTGCTGGTAGGATTAGATTAACTGTGAGTGGCTTTGAAAGTTCACGTAGAGGCACTACACTAGTTTGTACTTTCAGGAAGAAGAGTCCTGTAGGAATGCCAGCAGTTCTTTGTTATTCCAAATTATGCAATTTTTATTCAATATTATTTTATCACATTCTGAAGAATGATTATAAGCAAGCCTTTGTACCCTCTACAATAATTTTTGCAGTTCACATCTCGTTCTATGAAATATTGCCAATGCCATATGGGTGAATGTTTGCTGTGCTGATATTTAACTGCGCTTGGTTAAACGGTACAATCAGTAGGCAAGTCTTAAAACCAGGAGCTCTAAGTTCTTCCTGGCTCTACCAGATTTACCATGTGACCAGGTCCTGCTCCTACTCCTATAGGTGAAAACGGCAGCTTTCATGTTCATGTGCTGGAAAATAAGGGGGCATTAAAGCTTGTGTCTCAGAGACATGTCACATGGGACAATAACATTCGTCTACCTGGGAGCTGCTACTGTCAGATATTACATCTTCAGATCATGTGGTTTGGACAACATGGAGTACCTACAAGCCCAAGTCAGTTTTTAACTAACGCTTAAGATCCAATGGCAGTGGAACTTACTTTCAGCCAGTGTCAAATATCGTAATATCTGGTCATGCTATGACCCCTAGCAAGGAAATACATTTGTAGGTAACAAAAGAAAACTATGAATTATGCTTGGTTCTCTTAAAGTTTTGCTAGTGCAGCTTAGCTATGAAATAGCTCATGGTTTAAAAGATCCTTAGTTTTCATGGTAAGTATTTTAGCTGTGATCTACATAAAATGAAAACCATATAAGAACAAATTTTAGAAAGCACTAGGTGAAATTGCTTACCTCTCCACCTCCAACAGAGGTGGCAACAGTCAGGAGTTTTCCATCAGTTGTGTGATCTATTAATAATTGAGATGATCTTCGAGTAACGTGATGAGGATCTCTGTCTATGTGTAAGAGTTTTCCTTGAGCAGGAGTTCCTTCTAGTATGCTTTATATTGGATTACCTATTTGTGAATTTTTATGTTAGATAAATATAATACTGGAGAGTAAATGAGAAGCAGGAAACCAGAATATGTTAGTCTTTATGCTCAGAAGGAAAAAAGAAATTGCTATATTCTGGGCTGCTAGAACTTATTCTAGGACCTTTACAGTAATAAATGATGCAGTGTAACTTCAATCTTCCTCTGTGTCATTAACTTGTAATACACCTGCCAGAAAGGGTGAATTACAGATAGGAAGGTGAGTTGTTATTATTTGGTGTGAAAGGCAGTTGTTTTTAAAAGGGAAAACATGGAAGAATTTCTTTTGTTTTCTCTTTTTTTTTTTTTTAATCTTCCTTTTCTTTGCACAGTGAGGAAATATCAAGCGAAGGCAGAAATGAGGCTGGCTTATCAGATATTGGGGACTTTGCCTTCTGATTTTTTGTTCAAGTGAAGTTTACCCAGAGGTGTTCTCTGTGCTACAAATGTTAGGCTGCAGATTAAATCTGTGCACTGTTCCTATGGAACAACAGGCAAGTTTGAAAGGACATAGAGGACATAAAGAGCATCAAGAAGAAGGTGAGTGAGTCAGGAAGGAGCCTTACGAGTGAATTTCGAACAAGGGGCAATAAGTATTTCTGTGAATTAGTGTCTTGATGTATTAGTACCAAAAGGTTTTTTGGGAAATGGGTAAAGCAAGCAATAATGGGTTTTTCTCCTGTTTCATGCTGACCATAACAACTCTTTTTTTTTTTCAGTTTTCACTAGCATTGATTTCCAATGAAATACATTTTCTAATTCTGCTTGTAGCAAACAGGGAAGTGTTGATCGATATTACAAATGGTGGATTTTATTCAATTGTTTTCACCGTTGTCATCATCGTCATCTTGAATGGATCTGTGCCTAATGTTAAAAAAGCAGATAGGAGTTAAGCCACCAAATGAAAAGCCACTAAAAAAACAACACAGGTAGCAAAATGTAAAAAAAAAAGGCAAGAATTAAGTACTAGGCACCTACTTTCCAGGTTGCAGCCCTCTTAATTATTGCCACTGAGAAATGTGGGCTTTATTGTGCCATCAAACACTAAAAATAAAAAAGGGATGAAAACAGAATACGAATATACTAAAATGAGAAGTATTTCTACTACAGATTTTGCTGTTAAATATTTTTCCTTAACGAGATGTGTTATTCTATCCTGTAGCTTATAGAATAATGAGAAATGAGACTGAAATCTATCCATATAAGGGAGCTAGTCTCATACATCAATATCAGGAGGTGACAGGTGAGGAGATGTCAGAGGCACTGCTGTTAGTGCCTCTCAGAAGTGCTGGGTTTTAACCACAGTGACGTATCTTCAAAAGATGAGTGAATCTCACTGCTTTGTACTCTGTTAAGCTTAATCTTTACAGACAAAATCTTGAACTACGTGGAGATGGGATGAGCTGAACTTTGAAGAAGAAGGTACGCTGCTTTGGAAAATGCAAAATTCCTCAAATGGATACAGAATAGATATTCAGGCAAGGGATTGATGGGATAATATTTTTGACGTTATTTTAGCCATCTGTAGAAACTCAGGGTAGATATATAGGGACCCTGTGAAGCAGAAAGCAGCGTTCTGCTGTCCTGCAGAACCTCCGTTGAGCTCCTGCAGTGTGTGGCTGCAAAGCCTGGCCCTGCTCTCTGTGTTGGGAAGTGATGAGGCCATGTCTTCTCTGGCGTTAGGTGAGCCTTCGCATGTACTTATTCCCCAGGGGGTAGGATATGACTTTTCTCCATTTTGACGACAGTCAGTCTCCAGGGATGCCAACAACCCTTCAGCCTTTAAAGGGGGCGTTTGGTCTTAAAACTTCTATTTATTCATCCTGCTTGTTGTTTCTCGGTTCTATTGCTTAAATAAGGTAAAGGAGAAAGGGCTTATTGGACTACAAAAGTGATTCACCGTGACAGTTAAGTCCAAGGAGTCCAGTGGCATTTCTTAGTGGTGTTGGGAAGAGTTCTCCACAGTCACTTACTTTTTCTTTTCCTTCCATCTCAGAACCAATAGTGGAGGTATAGTGCTGGTTTGGGAGATTTTCTTCTGACCCCCATAACCCAACACAAGCATGCTTACAGATGCGTAAGAGTCTGCAAATGGCAGTTATTCCTCCATAGTAGGACTGTGTGCTCTCTTTCCTGTTCCATTTTCTCTCCGGCACCAAGAGAAATACCGTTACATTCAGTTGAATTCAACCGCTGTAAAGCCAATATGGCTACGTTCCCAGTTAATGCTGTTACGAGTAATGTGTCCAGAAAGTTGTTTTTTCAGGACCTACCTACATCTCAGGGAGATAGTGTGAGCCATGCTTGGCAAAAAAAAGAAAAGATGGTTTAGATGTTCTGGGTTTAGTAGACTCCTTTTTAGCAGTGCAAAGTAATTGTAATGCACATTAACTACTTTGTTTTGAGAATGGTTCAGATCTGTGAAGGTGAGGTTGTGTCAGAGGACAGAGATTCAGAATCAAGGACAAATGGTTATGAGTTGGGAAAATCCGTGCCCTTGTGTCTGGATCTCCTTTCCACACTGCTTGCGTGCCTTCCAAATTATTAGCAATTTTAGATCAGATTTTTCTAACGATGTGATTTTGTCTTTGGAGGTCGACACATGATTGTCAGTTAACACAAATTAATCCGTATAGAATTATGGAATTTATATGATGATTTAAGTTGATGAGTTTGAATTTTAAATTGCTTATATCATCCACTGTATTGGAATGAGTATCCTGAGCTTCCTGTAGATAGTCCATGACATTAACAATAATGGTACAGCAAGCGTGCAGCTCGAGAGTGGGAAAATTTAGGCCGCGCCTTTCGATATGATTTCCTGCTCTATTTGTACCTCTTTTCACTTACTTATTTACAGCAGTAAAAACCCTGGCCAAGAGCCCCAAATTCATAATATTGTTTTAAAAAGCAAGAATTTTTACACTGCTGTTCTAGGGTGGTGTTGGTGCCTGTCCACGCCATGCATGTGTCTGGGGGAGGACCGGGAGCTGTTGGAGGACTTAGTGGGTGTCTGAAAGTGGAGGAGAAAGTGGGAGGTTCTGTGGTGAGACACCCCACATGTATCTGCAGAGAAAGACGGGGTCCGTACACTGAGGATCCATCATATCCCGGTAGCGATACCAGGATCATCAGGTGGCAGCAGTGAAAGATGGTACACGGAGAGGTAGAAATGCAGCTCCCATTTACGAACAAGCCAGGAAGCTCATTGTGATGAGGCTAAAAATGTACGATGATTTTATTAGAATTGACATTTTCATGTAATCAGGGAATACGGTGCAGAAGCTTGAAGAACAGTTCAAATACCGCAAAGCTCAGGAGAGATTTGGGAGAGACAGCAACTGCGTTCCCTTTGGGATGTCTCTCTCGCTGTGTTAAAGCAGTTACATGAAGGACTACCTCTGATTCAGCACATCCCTGCCTGTGTTCATATTACTTAATATGAAACTAAGAAGCTGCTTTGATGTAGTTGTTTGTGGATTGCTGATAATATGGAAGTTTTGTATTCATAAATGCTGAGTGTGTAAGAGTGTCTGACGTCTGAGTTAGATGATTTCGGAATTTTTGGCAAATACAGGACTTTTGATTTTTAATGCCTAGCCAGGTTCTATTACTGACTCTTTAATATTTAGGTTAAACAACAGGAAATCGTCTAAATGGAGACTTAGTCATCATTAAATAACTCAGAAATAAGAATTTTAAAAAAGGTTTCTATGCTCTGTTACACTGCATAACAAGTAACTAAGTTTTTCCACACCAGCTTTTGTTCAGTAATGTTTATTATTACTAACTGGTTTGCTCTAATAACTTTGGAACTATATTAAGAACTTGACAGAATAGACAGAATGTGAAATATTGATATAATAATGGCAACTGGGAAGTAATACTATTCCAGAGTTTAATCCCGTTTAAGGCATGTTCCTTTGGGTACGTAAATTCAAAATGTTCTTTTGTGCCTTGTATACCCTACTGGGTGCAGAGGGAGCTCCGTCCTTTCCAGCCTGCTCTAGTTAGGTGTGCATTCGGCAACTGAAAACACAAGGAGTCATCAGGACAGGTGAAACACTTTATCCGTCCAGGGTCCTGTTCAACCGGCATGCCACAACAGGCGTAGATGCCCACAGGGGACCTTCTGGCCAGCTGGGGAAGTGTTCAATGAGTTTAGGTGTTTATATGGCTGGGCAGTCCTAAAAGTAAAATGGCATCATCGCCGGCTTGAGACTTATGTTTAGGATTTATGTGAATTTCAATGTCTAAATCTTAATTTGGATGGATCCTCCCCATGGGTAGCGCTCTTTCACAGTGTGTTTTAACAGATGATGGCGGAACAGATCTTTGCAGCATTTTAAATTTAAATCCCAGTCTCTGATCTCAGTTTATCATTTAAATTTAATGGGATATTTGCCTACTGAATAGAAGACAATTGAATAATTCACAAAAACCAGCCTGCCTTCATATCACTAATAAGTAGAAAATAGGGCACAACTCATAATATGTTAAATTATTTCTGTACCATCTTCTCAAATATATGAACAAAATTTATACTTACACTCACAAGAGAGCAACTTCAAGCCTCTCTGAACTGCCAAAGCTGTATAAGCCATCTTAGTGGAAGTGAAATTTGGGACTTTTGATTTCAGTTGTGTTTCTTTGCACCACAGCTTTCGGGGAAATGAAGGGCTTGAGGAAAACCACTTGATAACTGGCAGCTCCCAGAGGATGCATTATATCTTTCCCACATACTGCTGTCTGATATAACTTGACAGCATCAACACTGCTGATGGGTGTAAAAAGAGGATTCCTTTATGCATCCCCAGAACGGGAATTGTCACTGATTCAGGCTTTGAAAAAGGAAACCTGTAGGAACTGGCCTTTCCCAAAGACTTCTATCTGGGACAATGCTGGGTCTCCCTTTACCTTTTTCTCTGACTTACGGAGAAAATGAGAACATTTACCCTGTATAAAGATGATTATTGTATCACTATAGGCCGACTGGTGAAACAGTTGTGGTTTAACATGCTGAGAATATATTTTCCCTCTATAAAAACTGGCATATAGAGAGGAGAGTAATTTGTTCATTATCCACGCATTAGGTCTGGGAATACTCCCATGAATCATATTTTTTTTCTTTTACCCTTGATGAATTTAAATAAGTTAATGTTGTTTCTTCATACCTCTCAAAGGTATTTGACTAGATTGTCTAAAATCATTAGTTGCAAAATTAAAAGCACGCAGAATTACCAACAGTACAGATGACTTCTGGTGCTGTTTGTTGTCATTATGCCCTGGAAATCTTTATTTTAATGTATTAGCATCTGGTTTGGTATTCTCCAAAGATCAGTCTTGGGTATTTCTTTTTACTCACAGTGAAAGTGGCAATAAAATTTCCAATCCTCTTAAGCTGTACACGGCATTAAGAAAGTTAGAGAAATAGAGTCTGAGTTACAATGGCTCTCAAGAGAAAAAAAAAAAAAGGTTGGTTTTTGGTGATAAATGAATGGGCATTGCGTTAACAAATTTTTCCTGAAATCCCTTTTAAATTATTCAGGCTGGCCCTTCTATTGAAATATCATCAAATATTTCATAAATAATAGATTGGGTTTGAAATGTACGGAGCACAGCCTTCAGAAAGTATGCCCCAAATCGTCAAGGAATGATTTTCCCTTACTACGCCGTCATATGTTTGTTCTGTTCAGCAATTACATGGCCATAAATCACAGAATCACAGAAAAGGTCATGCTGGAAAGGACATCATCTGGTCCAACTCTGTGGCTAAAGCAGGACCTTAGATTAGGTTATACCAGGACCTGTCAGGTCAAGTCTTGAATATTTCCCGCAAGAGAGATCCCACCACCTCTCAGGGTGACCTCTTCCAATATTTAATTGCTCTCATGGTGACGAATTTTTTTCTTATATCCAGAGGGAATTTCCCCCAAAGCAAGTCATGTCCCTTACCTCTTGTCCTGTCACAGTGCATCTCTTGAAGAGAGCACCTCCATCTTCTCTGTAGCAAACTTTCATGTATTGGAAGACAGTAATTAGAAGCCCCCAAATCTTCTTTTCTGTAGGCTGAACAAAGTCAATTCCTTCAACCTTCCTTCATCAGGTTCTCCAGCCTCTATAATCATTTCCATGGCCCTCCACTGGACTCTCTCCCATTTCTTAATGTCTCTTTTGGCCTGGAGTGGGGTTAAAACTGGATGTGGGATTCCAGGTGTGGCCTATGAAGTGCAGAGTAGAGGTGATATAATTGCATCCCGATGAAAACCAATTCAGCAGAAGCAGGCCTTTCAAAAAACTAATGCTAGAAGCTGGTTTCTTGCTAAAATTTATTGGATTGAATGCTTTTTCTTTGATTTTCAAGCAGGTATATGATGAGAACTTTTATATTTATGTGTGTGGGTGGGTTTCATTGGCTTTATTTTCAGTGTAATTGATAGAGTCGTTCAGATCCACTCATCCGGTTGTTTATCACTTGCTTCCACCAGTGTTCCTGGACGAACATTTTTCTCTTTTTACTTACATTTCAGTTGCTGATGTAGGGGTTTTTTTAAGAAAGGATTTTTTGGTTGATACAAGCCTTTAGGCTTCTCTGCATTTGTCCACTGATTATATTGCAACGTTTCAGAGAAAGGTAAAAACAATTTCCATTTCTGCAGAACCCTTCAGCCAGGGGTCTTCAGGCATTTTCCAAAACCCCAACAAGCAATTTCTCATCTATGCACGTGAGATAGGCAACAATTTGTGTCACAAGTGAGAAAGCTTAAGTAGTGAGAGAGTATGATTTGGAATGAAAATAGGAATAGTTCTAGCACTTAATCTGATTTATCTGATCTCTTCCTAGATGCACAGTGCACTGAGGGATGACACAAAGCTGTGCCGTCTTCCTTACAACCTTCTCTATACTTACCTCATGTAGCCTGTCCTCACGTTGATTCTGGGTCCACCCTGCTGTTCAGGTCTCAACACCGCCCTGTAGCGAAGCCCTCATGGGCAGAGGGATCAGACTGGGAGTAGTGCAGTCAAGGAGGGAACACCAACCTCTGCTAGCCCTTCCCAACTTTCCAACCTCTTCTACGCCCTCCAGCTTTCTCTCCCACCTCCTTCAGTTTCTTCCAAATTCCCTGCTGCCCGACTATCTCTAACCCATGAGACAGCCCTGTGCTGGGCAAGGTGGAGTTGCAGACCATCCCATGACATGGTGAGACTACGTTAGCCATTGCAAGATGCTAAAAGGAACCATATTCATACATAAAAGATACAGGACCATGAAGTCCTAAACACTCTCTTTACAACCCAAAAGTTCACACTGAATGCCAGGTGTTGCAAATCCCTAAGTATCTGTAAGTTCGGTAAAAAAAATCATGGCTATTTCAAGCCATTTCTTGCCTCCTTCCCAGGTACATTTCCAAGGTTTGTATATTATATATTAAGTCCTGGGCTGTTTGTTTGTTTGTTTTTTGTTGGTTGTTTTTTTTTTAATTAACACATTAAAATAATAAAAGTGGCATCTTAAAAACTAAAGTGTGGATTAGCCACTATCGTGAGAAAGTCTTAATTTTTCGCAGGAACACACCATTCATAGCAGCACCGATATCAGGGCAGACTTCAAATGTCAGGATGTGTAGTGATATACTGAGCAATATCTTACCTCAGTAGACCGAGGTCTTCAAAAATCTTTTCTTCTAAATTTGGATCCTGAGATCCTGTGAAATTTGGGGCTTACACACCCCTTCAAGAAAATGCTCATTATGGGCATCACAGCTAGCTAGTAAAATGATCCAAAATGCAAAACTACTGTTCTCCTCTTTAGAGCATATAAAACTACCTGAAAGTTCTTGAAAGTATTGTCATATGATGATCGCTGTGCTGCACCATCTCCATTTCATGTGGATTATCATCATGCTACTTTAATTTGTGGGCTCCAAGGAAGGAGAAAAATTAGGTGCTGTTAATGAAACATTATACAGAGAAAACTAACCACCATGAAAATAGGTATTCAGAGCCATTCACAGCAAAATATCCTTTCGCAAAGACTGTGCTCTGGCTGGACATGGAGCAGTTTCATCTTTTCAGCTTGTAACCATAAAAGTATACACAACGCTTGAAGCTTTGTACCTTCATTGATCTTTACACTGAGACTGATGCTCTTAGATAAACCTTTAAATTATTTATTTTATTCGATTAATACAATAACCTTGGATGGACTCAGATCATTGTCTTCACATAAGAGATTATATTGTACGTTACTTCTGTAGCTGCATTATCACAGATTTCTACTGGCAAACAATTTATTGTGAAAAAAATATGGCTTGCTTCTCTTCATGAAATGTTTGCTGTCAGATGACAGTGTTTATGAATTTTTTTCATACTTGATACAGTTCGGTGAACAGATTTTTGTGATCACGGTGTAGCTCTGTGTTGTTTGCCAGCTAATGACAGGAGGTGTTCAGGCAATTATATGAAATTCACGGTTTGATTTTTATGGCAGGTCATCTGCGTGTCCGGGTATTGTTGCTTTTTCTTCACTAAGCTCATTAAGTAATTAGCTTAATCTTTGTTTAGCTTGCATCCATCTCCAGAGGCAGCTAGGGGCTTGGACACCAAGGGTCAAGAATGGGACCAGGATAAAAACCAGTGAGAAAAACCCTGAAAAATTGCATTTGCTGTTCTAGTCAGGGCGGCAGATACTGTCTGTGTGAGGGAAAAGACGGACCACAAGTATTACTCCTTACAGCTGTAATTCCTGGGCTTCAGATCTTGATCCTTCTCTGTCTCAGCACCAAGTAGGGTGAGATCCACAGCTACACAGACTGGACTGTGGAGAGGGATGAGGCAGATGAAGAGGCAAAAACCTGGCAAGGTAGCAAAGGCGAACCTCAAGAGTAGGGACAAAGAGAACTCAGCTCTCCATGAAAATCAGGAAAGACTTGGTACTAGGGACAAGAGATGTGCTTCTTGGTACGGACTCCTTGGTCTGGGATCCACTAACCTTTTACCGAAGCTTTCAGTGAGGGCTGCATAAAGGAAGACAGGCAGAAACGCCATGTGGAAGCATATTTGTCATGGGAGCGGGTGGGAAACAGGCTCATCATGACTTATTGTGCATAAATATATTGTTAGTTTCCTACTGTTGTTACAAGCAAATGAATGACGTAACCCTTCCCCCTTTCAGCTGAGTTGTCCTTGTTTCCTGCACAGAGATAGTATTTCTGAAAGTCCTGTTTTCTAAGAGTACTCGAGGAAAGTAGCAATTCGCACGGGAATTTGGAAAGATTCAGGGTCTACCCTGAGCAAAGAGGGTGCTGTGCTTGTGGCACCATGTAGCCTCACAGGTTGTGGCTTGGGGTTACAGGGAATCCATTTGTAGGGCTTTGCGTACTGGACCAAACCCCCTACTGCAAGATGATGTAAAATGCCGATGCCCTGTAAGCCTAGGCTGCTGATTCAGTCGTATTCACAAAATTTGACCAGTTTTGTGTTGGTATGGCCCCCTCTGTGCCTGAGTCCTAACTTTATGCCAGAACAAATATCATCTGTCCTCCCACAGCAGGCATAAAGCCAGCAACAACACGTAACAGCAGCAGAAAGTCTGTAGCACAAGCACTAGCTGGCTGGTTGGAAAGGTAAGTATTTACCTCTCTTCCTCCATAATCAAATCCACTTGGTGATAGTGCAGATGTCATGGGATTGTGACTTCTCTGTTTGGTTTTTTTTCCCCTCTTGGATTTAGTTTTCACCACACAGACAACGTATTCTTGATGCCCCTGTCAGATGTATTAGATTGTTGAAGTAAATTTATAGGGGGGGGCTAGACAAGCACGCACATTAAGTGCTACTCAAAATACCAGTGATACAAAACATCCTCTGAGCTCGTTGTATGAGGTGCGTCGACATAGATTTAGTAGCCCATAGTCGGTTAATAGAAGAATGGAATAGAGAAGAATAGAAGAATAGAATAGAACAGAGATTTAGATACCAAATAACTGTGCTTGGGCATATTTGAGCACGTATTACTTTCTTTCTGGCCTCTCGAATTTTATTGGGATGCCTGAGCAACAGCAGGTCCAACCAGCGGGGGTTAACTGAAGGAAGTATTGCCTACGTATCTGATCATAATCTTTTGGTAGCAGCTCCCCAGCTGAAGAGTTAAGCTGAAAAAACTGCAGCTGTAAGAAATCTGCAAGCAGTAAATACTAGAGCAAAGACGCCAAGAAGAACAGTCCGTTTTCTAATGAAGGCATGCTGTTTGTGAACAGGATTTACTGCGCTTTGCCCAGCTCTGCTTCTCACACGTTTTTTATCTATCTTTTTAGTCTTTCTTTGACTTACAAGAATGGAGCAGAATTATGCCTAAAGGACACATTTGTTTTTCTAATTCCCAATCTGAAACCAGGTTTGCACTTGACTTTCCACTGTGCTTTTGTGCATTTAAGTGTACTATGAAATTCAATAGTTTGGGTTTGTTTGAAATCATAAAATAACTCTCATCAATGAGTCTTTTTGCTTTGCTTCAGCCACAGCATGTGTATGATTTAAAAGTTGCACCACCCACGTTGTCCAAAATTTTGCTATGCGCAGATGCTCAGTAAATTGCATTCCTCCATCTGCAGCAATATAATTAGCTGGAAGAAGGTTTGAATTTGGATTTAATGTATTGTATTCTGATTCAGTTTGAAACTGTTTTCATTCCTCTGAATTGTGGGGGTGGGGGTTCTGCCGTTGGATATAGTCTGCTCTTGAATTTAAAATATTTCTCAGCTTAAGCTGAGAAAGAAATTGATCCCATTTTAAGTAGCAAAACTGCAGTGCCCAGACCTCTTAAGCATCCAGTAATTCTTCAAGGACTTCATACATTCAGATGCATGTGTAATGGCTGTGTTCTTTTTTCCCATGGAATAAGCATTTGAAAATGATGCAAGTACAGTAAATACCTGATAAATATATTTCTAGAAAGTAAGTGGGCAGGTGTTTGCCATAATAACCATAATTCTTAAATTTTCAGTAACAATTTCTATGGGAATATTTCAAAGGGTTCTAACAACCACTGAGCAATGAAATTTTGTAAGAAGCCTGCAGAACTGTTATTTTAGCGAGACAGGGAACAAAAGGACTGTGATTTGCCTGACCTGAGCAAAAGCAATAGAAAGAAAATTCAGGCCTCCTGTTTCACAACACTATTTTAGCCCCTCAAATAACACTCATAAGAGAAAACAGAGTAAATGCCATTTAAAAAAAAAAAAAAACTTCACGAGAAACTCTTATTGCAGTTGTTTATTAGGTTAGGTGCAGTGTGCCGTAAAAAAGTAGCGTTTTTCTAAACATAGTAATCTTGACATTTTTAGTTATCATTTTTCTTGTTCTTATTCCCTGAACAAATAGATACATATTTTCAAAAATCCTGTAGATTTGTGCCCCTGCTGGAACCATACTGATGGCATAATCAAAACTGGTATTTGATTGCTGCAAAAATACACTTTGCTCTCAGAGCAGCCTGCAAATTCTAATATCTACCTGCTGCCCATCAAAGCAGCAAGCGCTGCATTTATCATCCAGCAAAACAATCAAGTCAGACCGCGTTCTTTATAAATGTAGCTCACGCTCGGTACTGTCTTTGCCCAGTCATAAGTGCACAGTCAACCTTTCTCCAACAGAACAGAGGGGTAAAAAATCAGCTCAGCGGACAAAAGGTGAAACTCGTTGTGGGGAAGAGTGCAGTACGCAGCCAGCTGCGGTACGCGTTTGCAAGACTTCTGCCGAGAAAGATGAGAATAACAGCTCATGTTTGCTGTCACAGTTCTTCAAAACTGAGGTTACCAGGCACAGAAAAGTTCGAAGATCTGAAATATCAATCTCTGCATCTGATCCTAAAACTAACCCCTTTAGGATGAAATATCCTCCGAGTCGAGGACATAATTTAGAACGTGGTTTTGAAACCAGGCAATGTCTCCTCCAACAGCTGTAGTATCTGCTTCAAGTTCCTACGAACTTCAGGGAGTCTGTTAGTGACGTCAGTGGGGTGCGCCAGCTTCTCCTCTGTGATATTCCCACCCGTGTCTGTGCCGCACTTCTCAGCTTTCCTGCAGTGAAGACACTTCTCTCCCTTTGTGCTCAAAGACACGTCCCACAGCCTGGCCTTAGGAGATTCCAGCCTGACAACTTTCTTCGCAGCCCAGTCCTCTGTCATCTTCCTTGTAACCAATTCCTCATCCTTCTTTCAGTTCCTGCGTTAATCCTCACACTCCTTAGTGAGAAGCAAAAGGATAACTTTCTTGTAAAACAAACAAAAAAAGTTACTAACTTTTGGGGTGAAATATCTCTCGTAGTTCTGTCTCCAGTTCCCCTGAGTAAAATGATTGCACATTTTCTGCTGCTTTTCTGCCTCTCCTCACTTTTTACTGTGTCCTCCACATACATAGAATAAGAGTTTAGTTCTCAGCGATAAAGGCCTTTTGAAAAGCTACACGTAAAGTCTAGAAGCGGAATTCCCCGTGACTGGTTACTGCAGTAGAGATACTGCATGTACCAAACGCGCAGTGCCTCGGCGGGACCCTTAACCATTTTGTTTTGTGTTTGACAGTATCGCAGGTGTTACCTGCCGTTCGGGATGTGAGGTACATATGTCACGTTCCATATCTAGTCATATTATAATGCGTGATTCACTTATTTTTAAACTTTGAAAATAAGTCTATTCAGAGACATTTTGGTAATAGCCGATAAATTCATTTCAGTTGAAACATTGCTTTTGTAGAATCACAGAATAATTTACATTGGAAAAGACCTCTGGAAATCATCTGGTCATCTTTCTGCTCAAAGCCCTTGCCTTCAAAATGAGATGAGGTTACTCAGGGCCTTGTCCAGGTAGTTTGAGAGATCTCCAAGGGAGGGCGCCATACAACCTGTTCCATTTTTTGACTACACTAGCTGCATTTTTTCCTTATACTTAACTAGAATTTTCCTTGCTGCAGCTTGTGTCCGTTGCCTTTTGTCCTATCACTGAGTACCTCCAAGAAGAGTTTGTCTCTGACTTCTTTGTGCCCATTTATTAAGTAGCTGATGAAAGCAATTAGATCTCTTCTCCAGGTCAAACTAACCCAGGTCCCTCGACCTCTCCTTGAATATCATGTTCTCCTGCCCTCAGCCAGGCGCTCTCCAATTTATTAATATCCTTCTGCATTGGACAGTATTCCAGATTCCTCATGAAACTGTATAGCAGGGATTAATCCCTTTCCTTAACCCACTCGCTGTTCTCTCAATAGTACATCTCAGTATGTGGTGAGCCTTCATCACCGGAAGGGCTCAAACTTGAGCCCTAACAGCGCCATTTAATTGTCTTTTGTGCTTTCCATTACCAGAAGCTACGAACGATAGGAGTCAGTTTTAAGACTGATGAAATACAGGTGATGGCAATGAGATTGTTGGGTTTTTGAGAGGATAATGCGGATTGCTGTTTTTCAGATGTTTCAAGTACGATTTTGCAGTAAGGTTACTGATCAGTGTGTAACACAGAGTGGAAATTTCCCATTTCAAACATTTAGATGCTTGGCAAGGTATCCAGAGCTTTTCTCTTGATATATAGCATTACTGAGTTGCAAGCAGCATTTTGATGCTTGTTTGCTAGGAAATGGGCAAGTACACTTTTCGATATGGATGTCCCACCTGGTATTTTCAAAGGTACACCGTTAAACCTAAATCAGTATCCTAGCTTGAAACCACGAATTCTGTCTTCTTTATTCATCTGTATTATAATGCATCAACTCATTATTCTACCGTGTCAACACATTGAATCTTCTGGTTGCTGTTGAATTCTAGCATCTGTTTTAACTTACATAACTTTTCCTAACAAAATCCTTTGGGACCAAAATATACCATATTTGTGTTAAATACATAGGATCATGTTTTTCAGAAAGATTGGTAAAAAAGTTAAATCCAGCACTTTCTCATCACTTTTTCAAGTTTGAAAAATTGCATCTTTCTTTCACACTTGTTCAGGCTCCAAACATTATATTTCATTAAATCCCCAAACAAATGGTGTCAGGATGTTCAGTGATGCCTGGGTGACTTAATCTGACAATATCTAAACGAGTTTTGGAGAAGACTTGCTCAGCGTTTTGGCGCTGTTTGTGGTTACTTGCATTAAAACAAAATAGGTTTGCACGTTACCTCATCTTAGATGCTCCTGTAGGTTTAGAAACATCCGTAAGCTAGAAGAGAGTTCAACATCAACATTGTGTGAAACAAATAAGTAGAATGTAATTACATACTTGTTGAGTTGCATTTACATTTACCTTTAGATAATGGAGGTCCTATCCCATCAAGTGTTGGGTGGACGAATCTCCCATGTAGAAGCTCCTGCTCCTTAGTTCCCAATGATACAACATGGAAGGGTAGAAGCAACAATAGGCACTCGGGCAACACCTGGTCCAAAGGTACTGAGAAGCCTGCATGCATACATTCAGTCTCTCTCTAAGCTCTGCTACCGACTGCTCACCTGAGTTTCACATGTGTTCCTGTGATTTTTCAGGTCACCTTGCTGAGCCTGCACTAAAGCACATGCTACCTCTGTTAGTGGTGCATGAACAGGTTGCATGAGGCTGTGTGGGTGACACGCACATCCCCGATTGCCCTGTAGACTGATCTTGGAGACGTGTTGGCAGAGTTGTGGCGTTTAGGGCATCCTTTTGTGAAGCTTGTCTCCCTGGAAGGAGTGATAGTTGGACTGGACAGATTTGGACTGAGGGCTTCATTTCATTTCATTCATTGTGTTCTTCTCTTTTCCCTTTTCCTATCACAAGTAGGAAATCAGAGAAGATAAATAGTGACAGGTCAATCCAGGTTTAGAGCGCTCTGACTACAAATTGCTGCAAATGAGAAAGTCGTACGCAGTCAGAGCAAAATACTCCTACACCTTCTCTGCTGTTCTTCCCATGTCAGAGTGATGGGCAGAAGAAGGAAGGATGACATCCTTCATGCTATAGGAACAAATGACAGAAGTGCAAAACAATCTAGAAGCCTTGTTTTTAAAAATACATTAAATTAATTTATTACCAACTCTAAGTGGTGTCTTAATGCCATGCTGTTTGGGGCATCTGGGGCTACTGTAACATAGATAATGAAATTATATATGTGTATAAATGACTAATTCTTGTATCTCACCCTGGCTGAACTTGAGAGAGACTCTTTCTGAATGCAAAGTAGCGCAGGATGACTTCCATTGTAAGGGGCTGAGCTGCTCTATTGAGGTGCTGAGAACATTCCCTTTCCGAGTGCAAGAAGGATGTCAAAATTGTGCAGCCTTTTGCAGGATTGTGCCTTAAAGCTCCGTACCTCTAACAGATTGACAAGCAAAATAGTAGAAAAAATGAGTGGGGAGTTGCCATGGTGATCACAACATTTGATAAGTGCAAATAACACTGCTTCATAAAGCAACCATGGACCAGAATACAAAGGTGGCATTTATTGTGACCAAAAGTCCAAATTCCTAGAAGCCTTGCCTCGTTGACTGTCAATATATTGATAGTTGATGCGATTTGATGTCTATCTTTGATATGACTTCACACTTAAAACAGGTTTTTTGTTTTGTGGTCCCCTCATGAATTGGCGGGGACTAGAAAGAGAAAGAAAACTGAAATCTGAAAACTGTGTGGAAACGGTAACCAAGCAGATACCTGTCAGCACGTGGCTTCCTCTTTGCTGCACGGCTGTAGGTACTGGATTCCTCTTCTACAGCTTTGGAAAGAAAAAGTATGCAGAAATGGGTTCTTTGGCTAAGCCAGCCTGACACAGAAAGTCAAGGAGAAACAAGGCGAGGAGTCATCCATGTGTCTCCTCCCTTTACTCCCTGTCCTCTAGATTTGTCTGGCTAGATTCGGAAGCAGAGAACTAAGAAAAGGCAGACTCCCCACTCTTCAACAGAACAGATTTAGGCTTTTTTGTCTGTTACTATAGAGAGGCTGTTCAGTCACCTTTAAAATCATGTTCTCCTAAATATGTAGCTGGTGCAACTCCTGAGTCTGTAGCTAAAATTTTGTTAGACATCAGACTTCAACTAGCTCTGAAAACAAGATTTAATTTGTTTGATCTCAGGATCTCAAATTAGCTGCCATTCTGTTTATAATGACTAATTTAAAGTTTCCTGTTGATTCTGCTAGCAAATCTTACAGAGACTCTAGTAATAAGCAGAGAGACTCACAGCTACGGTCTGAGAGAGTGGAGTGACTAATCAGAGCATCAGTTAAAGACAACATAGCGGTGTTACATAGGAAACCGGGGAAAATGGAAGATTTTTCAAACTCATAGAATCCTATTTTGGATAATCCCTATAATGTATTATAATAACATTAAATTGATGTCCATGTGATTATCAACAGAGAGATCCTCATAGCCTAACGTCACTTAAAGCTTGGTCGTATTTTTTTGGCAGAGACCTCAGTGACTATCCTCTAAAACAGAGGGAGATGTTGTCAAGTGCACTTGTGGGAGGAAGTGTTGTATTTTCCATCACCTACCATGGCCATCAAGCCCAACTAAACAGGGCTGACACAGAATTAGATCGACAGTCTGGACTATTGCCAGTCTTTTTTATTTTTTTGCCCCCATTCATTCCAAGCACAGAGATTGTAATTGCAGACTGACTCTTTGAGAGGCACTGAATCACCGCTATCTCTTCCACTTCTAAACCTCATCCTTGTATCTCTAGCAAGTCCGTTTGAAGTATCCCTGCTACTGGTTCTGTGCTTTTAGCCTCAGTGAGTTTGGGGTTTGTTTGTTTACTGCAATTAGGTGATGATTATGAGTTATGAATAAAGTCTAGAGGAAAAAAAAAGGATGGAAATATTTATTTTTGGTAAATCAGAATGTACACATCGTTCTTTATGTTAGCGTATGATTCAGTCAAGAAGCCAGAAGTTTCTGATTCAAGATCTGAATCAGACCATAGGTTTCCATGCATCTGTTGTGTTTCTGTATCAGCTTTAACTAGTTTACAGATGACAGGAAAGTCTAGCTGTGAAGGTTTAGCAAAGTAAACTTGTTTGTCAACTCAATTACATAAAAAAGACATTGCCTCTAACATTAAGAAAATGAGGAAATAGTAAAAACTTTGATTAGGATATAATTGATTGGATTACTTTTTTCTTTGAATATTTTTTTTTGGTTAAGCCCTTGTTTTGAGTGAAATACAGGCTAAGCAGACTTACTTGTGCATGTTACGAGGAAGAGTAATTTTATGGAGTGATATGAGGTTAAAGACATTTGGATGTCATGTGAAATCAGGGAGTTTGTCTCAGTTGGGCATCATGGCAGAGGTAAGTGTGGAAAAGCTCTGTGTGCTTCTTTGTAGGAAAGGGAAATGAAGCAACACTAAGTCCTAAAGGAAGAATATGAGCAGGAACAAAATACAGAAAGAAGGGAATAATCTGAGTATTAAGTCATGCTGTGGCAAAGCAGGAAGAGAGGAGCAAAAGGGAGAGGAGAAAAATCATATGGGGGATGCAGCTCTTCTCCAAGCAGATGTCAGAGGTGCAGATCCTGAAATTTTCTGTTTATCTCTACCAGACACAAAAATCCCACAGGGGTCCTGGCCCTTCCCATCCCTGCAAGTAACTTGAACTCTTCGCTTAAAAACTCCTTCCTACGAGCTGATAGGAAGTAAAAAGAAAAGGAGCATGCAGAGGCCAGCTGAGGGCTGGTCCTGTGTTGCCAGTGGAGGCTACGATCCGCTGCCATAATCACTGTAATCGATTTCTGACTTCCTGGCTTTGTTCATCAGTAATGGTAATCTTCCTCTTTCCTTTCTCTCCACTAAGCTTACCTAGAGCCTGATACCTTCCAACAAAACCCTTAAATGAATCGGAGTTATAGGATGTTCAGTCTTCATGGGGGCATACGAAGATGAAAGAGAAAGTGCAGACAATGGGAGTCCTCCCCCCACTTTACACTGTGCCAATATATGGCACTGCAAGGCAGCCTTTATTGTTCACCCGTGTTCATATTTTGTCATTTCATGAAACTAATCCTTTCATGATTGCTAATTGCTGTGTTTCTCATTAGTTTCCTTTCCTGGAGGAAAGCCAGCCCTCAGAAACAATATTTTCAAATTCGCAAAATTGTTGTTAATTGGGTAAACAGGATTGCCTTTTCCTTAGAAACTCTTCTGATTATATCAACCGTGCTAGTTCCTCGATCCTTCTGGGAAAAAAGTTTTCTTCTGCGTGCCGTTGAGATCAAAAAAAGTAGGGAGCAAAGCTAGTGAGAAGCCAGTAATAATTACAACTGAAGATCAAAATATTGAAAAATCATAATAAAGAAGATAATTCCTAAGCAAATCAGATCAGGATTTTTAAGGATTTTTAGAATGAGATTATCCTAATTAACTGAAACTGAGTCTTTTGGGGAAAATGTGCTGCTTTCAGCATGAATACTTCCAGAAGTTTCTCTGATACATGAAGGAATACCAAGAGTGGCAGGAAGAAAGGAACTCAGATGATAGTGTTAATCTCCCCTATTTTGAGCTGTATAAAATATAGGTAACTTAGAAAATTCTTCCCAGAAGGAGTGGTCAGACAGTGGAACAGGCTGCGCAGGGAGGTGGTGGAGTCACCATCCCTGAATGTGTTTAAGAGTCGTTTAGATGTGGTGTTGGGGGATATGGTGTAGGGGAGAACTTTGTAGAGTGGGGTTGATGGTTGGACTCGATCATCCCAAGGGTGTTTCCCAACCTGAACGATTCTATGATTCTATGAGTCTATGATTTTCTTTTGTGGACAACAGAGAGGTAAGCACCTACATAGTGCATTTCTACTGACTCTGAAGCACATCCAAGGCTTGTTTGATTAATTGCCCCAAACTAGTTTAGGGCTGAGTGATGCCATTGTGGAACCAGCCCAAGGAGCAAATCCAACAGAAAACTAAACTTATTTAGAAAAGGAAAAGGAAAATAAAAAAGGAACATTACATTACATTTGCCCTATGCTCAGATTTCCTTTTCAGGAGCATTAGAACATTACTTGTGAATCATGATATTAGAATCATAGAATCATAGAATCATCTAGGTTGGAAGGGACCTTTAAGATCACCGAGTCCAACCATCAACTACACTGCCAAAACCACCACTAAACCATGTCCCTCAGCACCACATCTACATGTCTTTTAAATCCCTCCAGGGATGATGACTCAACCACTTCCCTGGGTAACCTGTTCCAATGCTTGACAACCCTTTCAGTGTAAAAATTTTTCTGAATATCCAGTCTAAACTTCCCCTGGTGCAACTTGAGGCCATTTGCTCTTGTCCTATCGCCTGTTCCTTGGGAGAAGAGATCGACCCCCCCCTCTCTACACCCTCCTTTCAGGTACTTGTAGAGAGTGATGAGGTCTACCCTCAGCCTCCTTTTCTCCAGGCTGAGCAACCCCAGCTCCCTCAGCCGCTCCTCCTGTCTGCAAAAGGAAAACTAGCTTGGTGGTCAGAGAGGTTGGTGAGATATGCCTGAAATGGTTTGTCTCCTCCTGCTTCCAAAGGTCTTGATTTGTGCACGTACACTCTGGGAAGGTCTTAGGATTCACGAAGCTTTATCTGGTAGTTTTGTGCCTAACTTTTCTCCCTGCGTTCTTCTTGGCTTTAATAAAAATAGGTCCAAATACTGGTTTTGTTTCCTCTTCACAGTGACTTTGCAAGCAGTACTCTTAGAGTAGAAAGCTCTGTGTTTTCAATGCTCTGTGCCACTGGAAAGCCACTGCTATAATTTTTCTGAGGACATTCAGCTTTCATTGTGGCTCTTAGCAGCTTCCAAGTTAATGAAGCTAATCAAATCAGGCTATGGTGGTAGAAGATACTAGTAACATAATTGGTTTTGCATGCTCGAGCCATGCCATGAGCATTCACGGCGCTTCATAGACCTATGAAATACAGGTGATGGCTGAAGCCACGATGAAGAAATACATGGGGAAGAAGGGCAGTGACTGGAAGGGCTGGAATAAAGAAGCACAGCTATTGTTAGATTGTGCTTTTCTTTTTTTAAAATGCCCTAAAACAAGTTGAATAAAAACATCTGTCTAGACAATCCCTGTCCTAAGGAGCAGAAATCCTATCGAGACAGATGAAGAGGATGGGAAAGGTCAGTGCAGTTTGTTATCTGTCCAGTCATGGGTTGTGATGCAACTTCTGCGTGTGAAAGGTCGTTTAAAGACAGGACTTTTATAAGAGTTTCCCAATGGGATGAGCTCCTTCTGACTGACGCCAGAGAGCCCAAGAGATGGTATTCCTGCAATTTCCCATACTTTTCAAATCATGTTGTTTTAAGAAAAATTAAAAAATCAAGAGATAGGAGATTTTAAAATTACTTCTGAATGCAAGCCAAGATGGATAATATTTTACAAGAAAAATTTACAAGAAAAATTTGATGGGCTGCTGTGCTAAACCTCCATTAGGGAAATTTTTGGCTATTTTAGTGGCGGTGCTGGCACAGAAAGGGTGTTGCATGGGTCTGCTCTCAGGGAGAGATGGCATTCTCTGCTTAGGGGGGATGAGGAGGGAAATGTGTCCTGTGGCTATTGTCTTATATTAGTACAGATGTTTAGTTGCAGTAGGAAACGAGTTCCAGTTATACCACGCCATAGTCTCAATTAACTACTGTAGTCTTACTTAATACTTGAGTTTTATTGCAAAATCCTCCTGCTGTTGATTTTGGCTCTGAGGGGCTTTCTTCTTCCTAAGATCCCCGGAGTCTTGTCTGTAATTTGTATTTTCCAGTGGGGAATGTATTTAGATGAGGGACTTGAGGAGTACAGTGATGTGCCCTGTTTTAACTTCACTGTTAAAAATTCTGCCGAAGGCAACGCTTTGTAAGTGGCAAAGCATTATTCCTTTACGTGGTATTTATGAGAATGACATTAATGCTGATGAATTATTTGGGTATATGTGTGGCAGTCATTTTTCTACAGCTGTTTTTTCTGCCCTACAGTGGCTGTTTCTTTTACGTGCAGGTCAGTGAGCTTTTACTGCAATCACAGCAAACGTGCAAATAGAAATTCACAGAATCACAGAATGGCAGGGGTTGGAAGGGACCTCTGGAGATCACCCAGTCCCACCCCCTGCCAGAGCAGGGTTACCCAGAGCAGGTAAATGCTTCATATAGAACTATAGGGGGAAAAAAATAATCCCTAGTTAGGATGGATGGATAGTTGGTAATCGATAAAGATATAGTTTAGAAGCACCCTAAGGCAATTTATTCTGACCAGTTTCAGATACTTGTCCAGGAGAAACTTTCATAATGGAGTATCTTTCTGAAATGAAGGGCTGATAATTGGGCTTTCTAGTTTCAGTTCTTTTTGGAAACATCAACTGATAGTGCTAATTCAATAAGGTTATGGAAATTATAGTTTACCAAGACTGAGTTATTTCATTACAAATTGGAAAGGAAGCATTAACAATACTTTGAAATGTACAGTTGAAAAGAAAAAGGTGGGAAAACATCTGCAATGTAAGATGCAGATATACTGATGAAGTTTTGCTGCTGAGATACAGTTCCAGACCTTTAAAAGCATGGAAATTAATGAGAAAGCACACATGCTCCACGGGAACAAAGCTTCTCGCTGTAGGAAACCAAAAGGGTTCTTCGAAATGTGCGAAACTACCATTGGTCCTTGCGGTGACCTTCTTTCCGTAGTGATGTTCCTAGCTGTGACTCCTGCATTTTGTTTCGCATTGTTTCATATGGGGTTTGGGTGTCTTTTCAATGCAGTTGGTTTCTGGAAACTGAAAAGCAGATGGTTAGTGTTTGTAAATTGCCAAAGCCTTGTGACTTCAAGTGGTTAGTTGCCTTGAGAATTTGAGCAGCTAACATAGCTATTTAAGGCGTGTACAATCCTTTTCTTTTCTCCTCCCTTACCTCCCTGTATAAAATGAAGATCGAATCTCCTCTACGTCATTCTTAAACTGTACGGAATCTTTTTATTTGCATATCACATGGTTTAATGATAATATGGAGTTTAAGAAATTATTCAGATTCTTCACTTGATACATATATTTAAATAAATATGCATTTTTATAGATTTTCAAATATATCAACATATTTGATATTATTTTAGTCTATTCATTCAAGTTCTGTGATTCAGACAACATATATTCTACAGTGAACATAAAATTGTAGTAGAAATAGACAGTATAACTTAAGGTTTCATTCAGGCTTATTTCGCAAATTGTGATCTAAAATTAAAGTTTTGCCTGAGAATAAAATAAAGAATTCCAGATTTAGTCTGTAGATTACAGTTTAAGAACAGGGCTCATTTTTAAAACAAACTAATAAAATCTGATTTAATCCTAACGGTTTTATTGGTATAACTACTACCACCACCGAAAAAAAAAACACAAAAAAACCTATCTAAAATATATATTATTGCAGTGCACTTTGTAGCCAATGTCCTAGCATTTCCTTTATGATATAAGGAATAAATCAAAACTATGTAACCCACCCTTATAGTATCACAAATAGAGCACCCAATGTTCTACCTCTGGGTGTTTCCTTTACTGCAAGCAAAGAATAACAGATTATTTCTGCATGCTCATTAATCTGGTACCATATTAGGGCAGAGCCCTGTATGTTTTAATTTGGAAGCTCCAGGTAAACTTGCTGTTAGGGCTTGTTGTGGTGTCATGCTGCAGCGGAGCAGAGCAGGACTGCTGAGCCTTCTCCGCTCTCCGGCCCGAATCCCACCTCTCCACGCTGCCAGCAGGCAAGACCTTTCTTGCGTCTCTTCTCTCCTATTCCACTGGAGACGGCAGTAGCCCAGAGGAATGAGCTGGGGTCTCCATCTCATCAGCGTCCCGGAGGACCACGTGGACATCTCAGCCCCTTGCAGGTCTTGCAGTTCTGCGTGAATCTTCTCATCTCCAACCCTCTCCCTTCATCTGGTCATTGTGCTTCATCTTTCCTCCAGGATTGTTCACCTTCCTCTTTAATCTCACCTCATCCCTCACTATCCCTTGAAAGGCCCTATGTACTTCCCTGCCCATTAATTAACTCTCTGCACAGAGATACCAAGATAATTGATATTTGTTTCTGCACGTTATGCTGTTTCCACAGCCTGTGCCTTTTTCATCTATTTTTCCCTAAGAAGGCGGCAGCTATTCTCTAGGTATATAATTCATAGCACAGCAGGGCTCTACTTTTAGTCAGCCTAGAGCTATTAACCGTTAGTAACGCCGTTATCGATGATAACAGTGTTTTAGAGGTGCTTTTTTCCTTACTACTGCAACTGAAGTAGAGGGTGACACTCTTCATCTTTCAGAGTCTAAAGGGATATATACCAAGGGAATATATCCCCGATTTCACGTGCTCCACCAGCTCTTTGTTATCCAACTGTACTACCCGCTATGTGGACTAAGTGACTGAATTCTAGAAATTACCTTATTTAGAAATGGTTTCTGAATTATTTTTTTTTTAAATTGCTGTTGCAAGAAAATCAAAAGTAATAGTGATTTATTTATTTATTTATTTTTGCTTGCGGTATAAAGTTTACGTGTCATCTGGGGCTGGGGCCAATTTCCTAAAATCGGTGTTCTACTTTTTTGTTGGTACTTGGGTAGACGGATGTGCAGAAAGCTGGCTATACTTTCATTTTGCTTTATTCTGTTCCAATTAGCTCTTTTCCGCTGAATTAGTCAATGGATTATGTTTACCTTTTCTGATATGTTTTTTTTTTTTAATTTGATCGCCTTATTAACATCTGGCTAATATCTTACAAATTCAACAGCTTCTCATACACAGTAGCATTCAGTACTTTTCCCCTTTCATGAAACGCTTCTCTCCCTCCCTGCACTTCACTTCTCCTACTCATTTCAGCAAAGTAGTTCCTATGGCAACACACTTTCCATATACACTTTAGGTTGTGCTTCAGCATAAAAAACACTGTATCAGGCTCTCTTCTAGTTAATGAAGGCTTAGGCACACCTCACCCCCCATCTGATACTGACTGACTCACTGGGGCGTTTGGACCAAAGCTATTTGTTTGAGGGAAATGTGGATTTTTTAACATGTAGATGTGTTTTGCAATCAAAAACCTGGTTTTGTAGAACAGCATAGATAGCATGGCATGGCAAGGCAAGGCAAGGCGAGGCATGGCAAGGCAAGGCGAGGCATGGCAAGGGAAGGCAAGGCAAGGCAAGGCAAGGAAAGGCAAGGGAAGGCAAGGGAAGGCAAGGCAAGGAAAGGCAAGGCAAGG
>VWZL01004598.1:567078-577584 GCA_013396915.1 Stercorarius parasiticus
GGAAGGGAGTAACAACGATCATCTAGTTCAACTGCCTGACCAATTCAGGGCTGACCACAAGTTAAAGCCTGTTGTTAAGGGCATTGTCCAAATGCCTCTGACACAGTGACAGGCTTGGGGCATCCACCACTTCTCTAGGAAGCCTGTTCCAGGGTTTGGCCACCATCTCGGTAAAGAAATGCTTCCTAATGTCCAGTCTAAACCTCCCCTAGTGCAGCTTTGAACCATTCCCGCGCATCCTACCACTGAAATATTTAACAGGCAATGATCTTTCTGAGTCGTCTTCAGCAGTCTAGGTGGGATTTATCACTAGTCTTTGAAACTAGTGTTCCTGTTATGAAATGATGCTGCAGAAAACAGCATCTTCCAGAGGCCACTGGGCACTTCAAGGCTGGCACTCGTCTGTGGCACGCAAGGGCTGCAGGATCCTAGTTCAGACTCTCTGGGCTTCCGTCAAGTAAGATGGACATTGCTACTTCACATACAGGTACAAACTGTGCTCACAAAATAACAATCATCTCCTCCAGTCAGCCCTCACAATCCATCAACAAGTCTATCACAAATAAAATCAACAAGATGTTCCCGTTTGCAGCTTTTGGATTGTAATGACACAGTCTGTTACAAACCCATCAGATGTTTCAGAGCTGGGCTGCTTTGCGAGAGTTTGAACACGTTGCTCTCCAATGTGATGTTTTTCTTAGGATGAAACAATCTTTAAATATTTGCACAATGATATTTGACTATGTCCACTTGGCTGAACGTGAGAAGATGGTATAAAATATATCCCACCATTCATATAGGTGTATGTGTGCACACACACATGAATCTATATAAAACCAGTTTTCCAAAAAGAACTCTCTCTTTCCGAAGACCAGAGGCTGTTAGGTGTTACTATTTATTTGTATTATCCCAGTGACTTTTAACTACACGTTCCTTTTTTGCTACGTGTTTTTTAGAAATATAGAACCTATATGCCACCTCTGCCCAAAACAGTTATATTTTATGTACAAGATGTGATTAGAGGTGCTTGCAGAGAGGCAGAAGACAGAGTGCAAGGAAACAGAAAGACAATAATGATCAGTAAGGTGGACTGCAGCCCAATAATACTGCCAAATTAAGCACTGTTACAGTTTTGTAGGTCTCACGGAAAAGCTGATCAAAGCAAAGATCTAGGAAAATTAATTTTGGATAGATTTCAATGAAACAAGATTGTATTTGCCAGTGACAGAGAAAAAGAAATTAGAATAATTGAAACGTAATATGAAAACTTGAGCAGAAGATTTAGTTGTGTGGAATAGAATTTGCTCTGCTAAGGACTAATAATCCTACGTAGGTCAGGAAAAATAATTTTAATTATATTATGTTAGAAGACTGGCTGAAATTTTCAAAAGCATCCATGAGACCACAGCACCCATGGCAGACTGCTTTCCATTTCTAAAAATGGCTGAAGCTTTTAGCAGTGATCATGTCTTTGGCTTTGAGTAAAAACGCAGGCTTCTAAGGACCAGATTACAACCATTTCCTCTCAAGTACTTAAAAATATGCCCAAGAATCCACCAAATAGGTGCGTTGAGCAACAACTATTGATTTCAGGTTAGATATCTACCTAAATGCTTTTATAAATCTGCATCTTCACACTCTGGCTACTTTTCGAACTTTTGGAGTGAAGAGCATTTCAGGTTTCTTTTTTTTTTATAGGTTTTACCTAAGCTTTTATGTAGGTCGGCACAGGTTGTGGCTGGGCCGTGGAGCTGCTTAACTATTTTGCAAAGCTGGATTCATAATTTGTTTTCTGTTCTTACTTTATCAAGCAGCTGCTGCCTTCTCCCTGCAGTTCCCATCAAATGCTCATTTCTCCATCTTTGTGGTGGTTAATTGACTTGCTAGAGAATTAAAAAAAAAAAAAAACAAAACCAAAACACAAAATGCTCATAATTTAAAGTGTGTCTGCGTGGTGTGTTTAGGCAGATGAGACGTGGCTCTGCCCGTGATTTGAATTGACTCGTGACTTTCATCTGTTTGATCTATTCTATGAAAAACACTGTTGTGGCAGCAGCAATCCTGAAAATATTTTTCCTAAGCTTTAGCAGAAGTGGTGCTATTCAGACAACGCAATAAAACCACTATGTCCAGAAGTCAGATGTTTATAGGACAATAGTTGTAGGAAGTGTTGTCTCTTAGCATCCTATTTAGAAAATAAATTACTCATTCTTACGTGTGCTGGTTGAGGCCGAATATGATTACTCAGTTGTGTAAAACTTAGAGACAATCATGAGATCTTGTCTCTGGTTAGCATCAGTCTCCTTTACTGGAGACATGGATTGTATAATACCATGTATCCAAAGGGGAGGCAAGGCAGAAAGCTTTTGAAAAAGGGCTATTGATTTTATATAGCTATAAACTGGTGAATTTTGTGTCATCGCCGCAATTTCAAAACACCTTCCAGGTCTGCATTAATTAGTGTAACTAACATATGCCAGCCATGCTTCTTCTCATCTCACCTTTTGAAGGAAAACAGCGTGGGCAGAGAAGTGTTTCGGTTGGATTTTTGAAGCTAGCTGTACATGCATATTACTACAGACTCACATTATTTAAAGCAAGATGAACAACAATGTTTAAAAGCAAATCTGGTGAGGTCTGTGACTACCCTCAGTTGTGCTGGGAATTCATTCCTTAGCCGCTGGCTGACCTGTCAAATAGCGGTTCAGCTCTTGGGTGCTCACCATGAGTCATGTCAGTGTAATTCCAGCCCAATTAAGTTTCATATTCTCAACCAAGGTTTGGTGGTTCTGAGTGTGTGCAGGTCCAGTAACTGCAAATGTTCATACTTACGCAAATCAGACCCAAAATGGATCATTTGAGCTCTTACATCACTGGGCATGTTTAAAAGTGCTGGTCATAATCTTTCCAGACTACTACACTTCAGAGGCGTAATGAGCTTTTTTGGAGAGGCACTCGACTGGTGATTATTTAAAGACTTAAGCAAGCAATGTTTGGCATCCTATGATTCCCCAGAAAATAGTGGTGGTGGCTGTGATTGGTAAATGAGAAGTAGAGGTCGGTATCATGTGTGAAACTCTTCAGAACCGATTGTACACACTTAGCAGCTTGCATCTTGATTTTCAAAATGTGGAGGTGTGAAGTGAAGAAAAATTTCATCTATTTTCTCCAGGATTAGGAGGTTCGGAAAATGTGCAAATCTGGAGATATTCCCACATGTAACTATAACTATAAGCTAATTTTTACATGAAGTACCTACTTATTTTTTAAAGCTTGCATATGTTGTCTTAAGTCAGTTTAATAAAAATTCTTCCCACAAAAAAAAATTAAGCATTTGAATTCTACTTCTATCTTGTTTTTCTGAAAGTTTCTGGAACAGTTTTAATACAGGATTTGATTACAGAAAAGAAAATATGTTAATTTACTCAATTCACTGCTTTTTTTTGTGGTTTTTTTTTTTGGCAAAAAGGAAGGAAATCTCCCAAGCTGTGTAGCTCTAACCATGCAAGAGTAGGCATTTTTTTGATTCTCAAAATTATGGAGAAGGGTAGAGGAAAATTCTTCGGGCCATTTCACTTGCCTGGAAATGCCTCATTTACATGTAAGATGGGGTTCAGCTCACAATTAATCATAGAATCGTTATGGTTGGAAGAGACCTTTGAGATCACCAAGTCCAACCATTAACCTAACACTGCCGAGTTACCACTAAACCATGTCCCTCAGCACCACCTCTACACGTCTTTTAATGTCAGTTGTAGACCAAGATCCATGTGATCTGTTTTAAGCATCTACTAGTTCATGTCCATTGACTATTAGGGCAGTGTAAATGACTGGGCCAGATATATGTGTCTTCATTGCAGACATTGTAAAGTCATTGCATCATCGAATCTCAGCCTAAAGGTGAAATTATGCTAAGCAGTGCGAGGTAATGTAATGAGCTCACTGGTACTGAAGAGGTTCTTGCTCTTCTTCACTCCCTTTCAGCGCTCTGGTGTTCTTCTGCCTCTGCACTGGCTAATTCAGCTTTCTGAATTGCCAGAAAATGAAGCAAAAAAAAAACCCCGCCAAAATAAACAACAAACTCTGGTGTGTTAGTGACTTGTCAGATTAACATCAGACCTGTCAGAAGGGAAGGGAAAGAGAAAACGGGGAGCGCCCTTCCTTCAAAGCGTCAGATGAAACGTTGGCTCTTCAGAGATGTGTGACACCATCCCAGGTGACCAGAATCTGAGTGAAGTTGTGGTCGAAGAGCAAAAAAACCACAACAATCTGTTAAAAACATGTAGAAAGGGAAGCAGATCTGTGGGAAATTGGCAGTGAGAGGCAGGGCCTCTTTTGAAAAGCTCAGTGCCAACCTCTTCAGTAAAATATTGTGGAAATAATTATGTCTCTAGCTGAAAATCCTGACTAAAACAGAAGGAAAAATACTTATAAATACTTTTTTGAAGCACAAAGAAAGAAAAATAGTGTGATGAAGTTGTTTCCTTTAAAGCCATATATTACTAATGCTGGGGGATGGAGTTTTCAAAAAACATTCAATAGTCTGATGTTAACAGGAGCAGAGTTAGACCAATAGGAAATGCTCTGAAAACTATCCAGGAATTACATGGAATCACAGAATAATAGAGGATGCAAGGGGCCTCTGGAGATCATCTATTCTAACACCCTGCTCAAAGCTGGGCCAACTCAACCAGGCTGCCCAGGGCCTTCCTCAGTCATGTTCAGAGTATCTCCAAGGATGGAGATCCACAGCTTCTCTGGGTGACCTATTTCAGTGTTTCACCACCCTCATGGTGACATTTTTTCCCTAGATTCAGTCAGAAGTTGCCCCTGCTGCAACTTGTGCTGTTTGCGTCTTGTCCTTTCACTGTGAACTTCGAAGAATGGTCTCTCCATCTTCTCCAGACCTTCCCATTAGGTAGCTGTAGACAGCAACAAGATCGTCTCTTTGCCTTTTCCTCTCAAGGCTGAGCAAACCCAGGTGTCTCAGCCTCTCCTTCTGCATGAATGCCTACAACGGGGTTATTCAAAGTAAACCGCATATGAGAAGGCAGATCTCCTGCTGTGCCGAGTGTCTAACGCACTTTTTGAGCAGAGGGGCAACTCTGCCAGTCTTCTTTTATCCTAAAGCCCTGTGGAGCTCTGACATGAATTGCTGCCGATTGTAGATGACAGAAGCGATGTGCATTGCTTGGTTACAGGAGAACATCTTTGTTCCGTGTGACTGCTCCTTTTATTGCAGACCTTACTGGAGCAAAGAACAAACCACATTGCTGCTGCCTGCGCTTCTCTTCCTTAAAGTATCATTAATTAGTTTGTAATAGTTGCTACGCATCTCCAATGCATTGCATCTCATGATCGCAAAGTGCTTTGGAGGACGAAGGATTAAGTTATACTTGCTAAAGTACAGAGGAGCAAAGGGGACGGGGAATGATACAGAGAACGGAGCTCGTGCTCGGGGAAGATGAAGAGCTCACCCACAGCACCTTTATGGTGGTGCCGGTGACTTCAAGGAGGCAAAGCTGGGAGGAAGCACTCTGGCTGCTTTATTATTGCTCACGTATTCCAGAAGTTCTCATACACATTGGGGTTTTGTGCCTTTTTGCCTAAAATTGCCCCAAATTGCCCACAATTTAGATTAATTTCATTTAATGCAAGAGATTTTAAGCAAATTTTGAGGGTCTTTTTTTTTTTTAAATCAAAATGCTGCTTTTGAGAAACCAAAACTGTTAAAATATGAAAAAAAAAAAAAATAAATCCACAAATATTTAAATAAAACCTATATTCGGTGAACTCCTAACGAGGGCTGCACCAATTATGTTTCCACAGATTTAAAAATCTAGAGCAGGATTAGGTCACAAAGCTTTTCAAATCCTAGAAATTGTGATAAGGATATATTTTTATTTTGCTGGTTTATATTTATAAAGCTACCATTGTCGGCGTTCTTTGGATCATAAATTGGAGCTAATTTCCAAATCTCTTTTTTTCGCACCGTATGTTTGTTGGCTTTTATTTTTTTTTCTCCTCATTTAGGAATGAGTTTAACACATGATACCGGAATTTGCAATACTATCGAAGTTTTCATTTCTTCCCAGTTCCTCTCTTTTTCACAGAGGAAATTTTGCTCCACAGTTCTGGGAGCTGTAATGCAAACTGCCAGGGCCTAGAATCCACAAGATCAGGTATTTAGACACATAAATGCAACTACCTGCAGACACAGCATGGCAGACACATGCAAAAGGATGAAGAGGAGCTGCAAAAATATCTTAAATTGTAAAGTGAGAGAAAGAAAAAGAAGAATCTATGAAAGTATTGAAAATGCAATATAAGATACATACTGCTATACTAGTATATAAGATATATACTGTTCTACTAGTATAGAGTTAAAGCTTCTTTTAAACTATTTAAGGAAAAAGCAGGCAAAAAGCATCCTTCAGTGCTTTTTAAAGGAATGTAATGTTGTAATTTTCCTAGGATTCAGTTAATAGTCTTCAAGGCCATGATATGGGCTTGGATCACCTACTCTGTTATACCAGGCTATCACGTGCTCTTAATTTTCACGCTGGTACCGCGCTGCTGAGGACAAAAATTGGGTAGAACAAAACTATTTTCCATGAAGGTAAAGTCAAAGATGAAAACTGTCTTTGAGAAGTTTATTCATCCTGTTGTGATTTGATGACACAGAGAAATGGAGAATTCAGCAATTCATGTGCTAATTTCTTCCAGTGGTTATTCATTCTAATAGATATTAAAATGTGTGCGTTATTTCCCATGTGGATTTTTCTGTCTTGCAATTCCTAATCTCTTCTTTTCATGCCTTTCTAAATGAAAGTCATTACGTATCTAATATTTTGTCCCACAAAAGTGCTTGAACTTTTGTTGTTAGAATGTTAGAACTTCTCTATTTTCTCCTTGCCAAGCTAAAAACCTTTATAACAATTTCTTCAGCTGTTCAGTGATTTGTCTTTGTGGCTGTTTTGGCTTCTGTCCCAGTGTTTCACTGTCATTTTTGGACAACAGAATTTCTTCCAGTGTTTTGGTGCCAGTGTCCTCAGTACCCAAATACACGTTTCTAATCTGCATTTTCCTCCTTTTTCTGCTCAGTCTAAGCACACCTAACCCATGTGAATTGCCCAGCCATTTTTACTGTAAGCCCCTTTTAGAGTCACTCTTTTCAAGCGTTCATAGCAATGGCTTTTGTTCTTTGTTTCTTTATATTAGTTATATTTCTTTATATTAGTTTTCATTAGTATTAGTTGGTTATGTTCAGGCAGATTTCATTCAACTGGGACAAGCTTAACAAATGAAGCAGATACAAAACAGGGCTGATGTTCTTTAACTGTTACCTTTTCTACCAGTCTTTCTTCTAGCCTCAAATTTAGTCAGGCTTAGCTTTCCGAAACATTGGTCAAAGCGCTGAAAAATGCTGAAAAATGTGCGCTCTTGTATTTCTCCCTCTGAAACCCCACTGAAAACATCTTCACTCAGGAATCATTTTGTGCTTTTAAGTAACATTTTGAGACACAAACCATTTTCTTGTAATTTAATATGGGCTTTACTGATACTGTGTGACACGCGGCCTGTAGTGTTCCTTCAAACACTTCACAGAACACGGTTACATTTAAGGAGCTTTTTAAATTCGTCATCTTTTTGAAGTCAGGAATGAGGCTCTTTTTGAGGAGACATATTTTCAATAAAATCGTGTGGATGGTATTGTGTTCCCATCTTTACATTGTTGTGGTTACCTTGATTGCACTGCTGTTAGGCTGACTACCCTGTGCTTACCCGGGCATCTTTCCTGTCCATCTGGATGACGATTCTTGCAGCCTGTTGGAGTTCCCTCAGCAGTCCAAGATGCATTAAGGGGGAAAATCTATAAACCAGATGTATCCTCATCTGTCTCTTCAAAACTCTGAGACATTAATTAATTAATCATGGCTATTTATATATAATCTTCTATTCCCAGTTAATAATGTTATGGTTTTTACATTGTTTTTAATAAGCACTCTGCTAATTACAGCTGGGTATTTCATCCCCTTCATGTAAAGTGCATCATCCTATTTCTTTCCGAAACTTAAATAGAAGTATTTAGTGAATAGTTCCCTGTGTTCTGCATTACTATTAAGAATTTTATTATCTTCACTTAACGATGGATCCACACCATTGCTCAGAGCTTTTTTCATCCAAATAGACTGAAGCAGTCCTTTTTTATTTTTCTTAGTCCTGCCAGCTATATTTCTTTGATATTTTTAGAACCTATTATAATTTTCTACACTTGATACCTTTTTATTTACACGAGGTGATATCTTTTTTCCATTTCTGATGGCTGCCTGTATTTCACCACGGAGCCAGGAAGAGCGCTTGAGCTGACCCTGCCCTTTCTAGAGCCGTATGTGTCACTGCTGAAGCTCGGTCGTTGGGAGCTGCGATGGCAGAGCAGAGAGTTGGAGGATCTGTTGGCACAGCCGGGCATGACGCTCTCTGAAGGCCCGGCCAACTTTTCAGCCACATGCATAAAACCTGTAGGTCCTCAAACTCCATGACCGTGGCCCCGATGTTAAGGGGGGGCTCCAAGATGAAAGTTGCTTGCACCCATGGCATCAAAAGTGGCTTTTTTTAGTAGCACTTTCGCGTATTGTGAAGGTGCCTGGCGGTTGTCTGTTTCCTTCCTCTGGAGGCAAGTTGTGCTGTAGTTTTTGCTTGAATGGTTATATGTGAAAAAACCCAACAAACCATATGTAAGGACAGAGGCAAAATTATCTCCTCAGCTGAACCCAGCAAAACCTTGACAACAGACTCCTCTTTCTCTGTCTTGGGATGTTAGAGTGGCAAATTCTACCCAGAGGCTCGCGAGTACAAATGTGTGGCTAACAAAAACTGTGCGTTTTACTTAAAAGCAGAAGGTAACTGAATTTTCACCGGAGCTTTGAGAGCATACAATAGTAATAGTTTTTTATTTTCTAAGCACTCTCTCAGCATTCACCAAGGGGCTTGACGTGCTGATCAATGATATGGAATAATGTAATAAATTCAGCCTGACAAGCTGAGGAGCTCAGTGCGGAGATTGTGCCCTACCTTAAGGGCATGCAACCCGGCAGCAAATGTAGGTGGGTGAACAAAAGCAGAGTTGGATCAAGACTGACTAACGAGGGAGAAGTTAAATAGCCACATCTGTGGGTCCTGTTTTGGGATAGCAGTCAGTTTTGGGATAGCTAAGGGCCAGCCCTTAGCTACCTGCGTGACATGTGCCTGATTCCTTAATCCATGGGTGTAAAGTGCAGGTTGCAATTATTGTCCTTGAAGGGAGTATGTTTGTGGAAGTGCTAAAATGTTTTTTTATATTTGCAAGAGGACTGAGAGGTCGATGGCTGTCCTATTTTGGGTACAGGGAGAGGGCAGTTTTGGAGAAACAAAAGTCACCTTGATACAGATCCAAAATTAGAGCTTTCTGGAAAGAGGATCATAGAGAAACAGTTTATTCTGGTTTAATTCTGACATTTACAAAGGCCTAAAGTTAGTCCTGGATGTGACAGATATTATTTGGGTTTTTACTTGGTGGTTCACCATTATCTTCAGTTGCTTTAAGAAGACTGGGCCAGATGGAGCCCCTGGGGTGAGACGGGAGGGAGCTCCTGCATTATGGAGAACGGAAGGTGCTAAAAGCTAGGAGAAACTTCAAAGTCTGACAAGCGAAACGATCACAGAAAGAAGATGGCATCCTGCAGCTCGTGCGCAGGACGCGCGGGAGAGGAGCAGGGAGGAGGGAACAGGAGTGCTGGTGTGGGGTCTGCTGCTTCTCAGAGGGTCCCTGAGTCAGAAGCAGCAATAACCTAAAGCGTGGAGCCTCTCCTCCCACGGGGCCATGACGGGCCTGAAGAAAACTGTGTATATTCCCTGCATAATCTCCCTTTGATTTAAAATAATCACTTTGGTTGCATATATGCTAGTAAACAACATTTGGCAATGTTCCCATAGCGGAATGGGATTGCCCTTGCTGTTAAATCGTTAGCAGGGTTGCAGGCACATTTTGGCCCAGGCCAGTACTAGGTGGTCTGGGAGCCAGCTCGGATGCAGGACCAGCCCCAGGGGCCAGGTTAGATTTTGGGACAGTAGGAGATTTTGGGACAGTAGGAGATTTTGGTGGCACAGACAGCAGCTGGTCCAAGCTGCCTGAGGGCCTGGGAATCATCTTGGAAAGATCAGAGTTACTCATTATAAACACAGCCTTTGAGGTCTCTCTGATTAAAAAATTCAGGATTGTGATGAAACCTCTGTATTCTGAGTCCAAAAGCCTTTGAGACCTACCTCGCAGCTCTAGCCAGCCCAGGGTCCTGTGGCACTGGGGTAGAGCCATCCCTGGCAGTGTCTGCAGCTCCCAACAAGCACATGTGAGTGAGAAAACACAGCTGACTGGAAGCCAAAAGCCGTCACTATACCATTAGAGCTTCAAGAAGCGCAGAACGTGAACATGTGCTATAAAGAAATTTTATTTAATTTTTTTTTTTT
>VWZL01004598.1:577616-707153 GCA_013396915.1 Stercorarius parasiticus
CATTTTTCCCCTGCAGCCAGAATGTCAGAGCACCGGGAGCAAACGCCCGGTTTGAGATCTCCGGGCGGCTGGATGCTGCTGCTGCTGCTGCTCTGTGAAGCGCAACCTGTTGGCACTGTACAGCCTTTGCAGCTCCTGAACGGGCAGCCTGCCAGGAGCTCGAGGGTCACCCCTAATTTGCCTATTTATTATTGATTGAACGCCGCACAAAGTGCCAATTTGCATAAATCTGCATAGCCTTCCAATTCTTAATTAACGCCTATCTTTTTCACAATTTTTAATATATGCTATCAATCAGTTTTCATGAACTATGGGGAGATAAAACCAGGTGAACAGAGCCAAAGGAGCAAATAGCACTTTTTGACCTAAAATCCACCTTTCTTCCCAGCGCTGCTGTGCTTTTGAAAGCGGTTCTTAGGAAATGAGACATATTTTCTAATCGTTCCTGTGCTGCTACTTAGCACAGACCTTCCATGAATACTCCTATGGCTGCTCATGCAGACGGATACAAGGCCATTTAACTGCTGTGACTTGCTCTTCTCCCCTCGCAGAGCGCTCTGATCGGCAGCAGTGTTTGTGGTGCCTCTCCTGACACCAGCAGTATCCCTTTGCTGGGCCAGAGAGGATTGGGATGGCGAAAAAGTTATGAAACAGAAGGAACAAATTAATGGGTAAAATGATGCTCAAAAAGTGGCCATCAAATATTTTACCCCTTTGCAATGATTCATAGCCATAAAATATTTAAAAAATCCCCACAATTTCTTCTTTTAAATGTCTCTAAGCTTGTTTTTCATGTAAATAAATAAATCTTGAAGGTCTTCAGGTGCCAGAAAGGAGGGTGTAGAGAAGAGCCAGAGTCTTCTCAGGAATGCATGGTGTTGGGGTGGGAGGCATGGACACAAATTACAGCAAAGGAAATTCTAATTCGTTATTAAGAATAAAATCTTCACTATGACAGCAGTCAGATATTGGAAGAAGCTGCTCAGGGAGGCCGTGCAATGTCAGTCCTTGGGTATGTTCAGAATTCCTCCGGACAAGGCCCTGAGCAAGTGGACCTGCTGTGAGCACGGGGCAGGATGAGATGAACTCCGGACGGTCCCTTCCAACTTGAGTTGTTTTTTGAGTCTGTGAAAATCAAGTAGATCCATGAGAATCAGAATAGGTCTTTACAAGATACACTTCCATTTCAACTAGATAAATATAATTGCTAATTTAACGGGGCATATCACAGTGTAGTTCACAGTGCAAGTCTGTAGCTGTTTACATGATGCTGGCGTACTGCGTTGAAATTGGTTTGAGAGACTTCAGCTGCCCGTCTTTTGGAGCATATTTCATGTGGATAATATGTAGAAGGGTGGCGCAGGATTTTTTTTCTCAAAGGACAGTATTAAGTAATCATATCTTAATGAAGGTACTGTGAAACTACCCTTCAAAGCCTGGCTTATTTTGCATGAGGTGTATTAATACGTTTACTGCGTGGCAGAGCTCAGGTTCTACCCTTTCAGTGAAAACTGGCTGTTAATTATCGCATGTGTATAAGGTAGTGTGCCCTCACTTAAGCGTGCAAGAAGTGTGTGTAAAGGGTGTAAAGATCCCTCTGAATGGAAATTGCCTTTCAGGATAGCTAGATAAGGATTTAAAAACCTTCTTATGGTAGAAAACTGCTCTAGCAAAACCATTATTGAATTATTGGTTCATATTTTTTATCACATAGAGCCTGGTAATCAAGTTCTCTAGAAAATGCATAAATCAAAGTTCTCCAAGAAGAAAAGGATGAGACTTTCATCTAAAAATATGTTTTTAAAGACAGATACACAATATTTCTTGCTCTGAACTGAGGATCCCTGAAAAGCTGGTTGTTACTGAGGGCAGAAGATAGGTGGTCTTGGTTATGGAGTTGCTTTGAGCAGCAGAGCAACCAGATAACCCCCATGTTTTCTGTAAGACGAGTTTATTTTTAATGCTGCTGGCAAAGGAGACCATAAAGCAAGAGAGGGGGTTAGAAAACTTGCATAAAATATATTTAGAGACTGCCTGTTAATTCTCTTCTTTTCTGCTATGTATGCAACTGAGGTTGGTTTGTGTTTGCCAAGATGGTTAGGATTTGTATAGGTATCTGGACTAAAATAGCTGAGGAACCATGCTGAATCTTCCTCTTTCCATTCTAAAGCCCCAAATGCTACTTGGCTGAGAAGTTATGCAAAAACATATTAATTTGGGGTTTCTCTCTTACAGTAGCTACGCTAAAGCAGTAAAATCATGACAAAATGAGCAAAAGAGAAATGATGAAAAATCAACTATGGGACTTTATTTGCCACACGTACGCCATTAACAAAATATTTATTATTCTTGGAAAGGATACGTGTCGTGAAATTGGAGAAACTGTTCACTGACAATGCTGCACCTGGGTCTTATCAACAGGATACTGTTTGCAGGTTGCAGAGGGAAAAAAATGAACACAGAAACGAACACATTATTATGTAAAACACTGATTTAGGAACCATCAACAACATAATATCTTGGGCCCAGGTACATCAGTGCATCTGGACATTTAACTCCTGGGGCAGTCATTGAGGGTGTAGCTTCCTTTGCAGAGAAAATGAATATTTTTTCAAATAATCATTATTTAGTTGCTGACACCACTGTGTATTAGTAGACATCTAATAGAAAACCTCCAGTAAACTGCCTGCTCTACTTGTCCTTCATATTACGACTAATCGGAAAAATGTTTTGGTAGGGTAGATTTTGATAGGATATTATGATTTTGCCAAAGTACCAGCATAATCCAGTTGGGTTTCTGGTTCCGACCAGCTTCGTTCTCCAGGTGAGCTCCCTCCCAGGCTGCTGAGCAGCCTCAGCCTCCACACTGAGCGGTGCTCAGGGACTGTCCCCGGGCTGGACGTCCACACCACATACCGCCTGCTGTTTGGCAGGGATTTTTCAAATCTACGTGTTTGATTTCTTAAGCAAATTGCCAAAATATCAAAATTGTGGGCAATTAGCTTCCTCTGTCTGCCTCCATTTCCTAGCTCTGCATTGAAAACCCACCTGAAAAATTACCCCCCAGAAAGATGCCAGAATGCAAAATAGACATTAACATGTTATGGTTAGAATTAACGATCTCTGGAAACAGAACTGGAGAAACTGTAAGCAGAATAATTGTATCATTTTACTCCTCTCATATGTTAGCATGAAGCTGCGAAGATGAAGTAGCTTTTGGCAAGATTAGATCCATGAGTCGTTCATCGAGTTTCACCTGGACTTGCCAAGTGGGCTGTAAAATTATCCTAGTCCTAATAATGTTCAATGCATACAGGACTCGCCTTCCCATAGAAGGTTGCCTCTCAACTGTAGTTACAGAGTCCTCAAATGTAAAAAATAATGTGAAACATCCTTTAGATTTCAGCATTCATAATATTTATCACATAGACCAAGCAAATCATTAGGTTAAATTAATATGGGACACTCACTTATAGAAACATTACTTCACAGAAAAAGATTAGCTTTTCAAAATGATATTTTCTCAGCTGTCAGTGCTGTCATCAGTGGTTATGCACCGTATGATGGCATTTTTCTTCCTCAGTACTATATTAAGGTCTAATCTGAGTTTTTCAATGGCTCGTCTGTTGGTCATTTCTCTTTGTAACGTATACACCTAAATTTTAATTAGCTGAACATAGGCTTTTTCTCTTTTATTGCTACTACATGAGAAGAAATAAGAGGATTTTGTTTTGGCCGTAAAGGTCAGAACTAATTTCTGGCTACAGCATCCAATCTACTGCCAGTTGAGGTTATTTCCCACAGGAAGCAGGTAACTTTGTTGACCAGGTGTAAAAGGGAAGTTAAAGAAAATCAATTATTTGCAGGGAGCGCTGTGTTAAATTAATGCGTATTAAGATCCCAAATGGATTTAATTCTTCCAGAAAAAAAAGAGGCCTTAATTTCTGGTAGTTTCATTCGAAGAAAGACCCTGAAGGGACTCCGTGAATATTAACAGGCTTTAAATTTTACATACCTTGATTTCATACATTTAATTGATTTTCCCTAACTTTCTCCAAGTCTTCTTAAGTCAACAAGTTTGTAGTTTAAAACGAGATGCTTATTTGAAAATCGATTGACAGCAAACCAAGCAGCGTATAAAAGTACGTACTTCATTCTATATAGTATGGGTATAAGAATTATGTTACGGGAAGAAGAATGTTAATTATGACTTGAATTTCAAAATTATGTTTGTTAGGGTTGTGAGAAAAGCCAAACACGTACCTTAAAAACTTTACAAGAAACATATATAATTGAATGATTCATGTGTTTTTGTGATCATTTGCATTTAATTTCCATCCAATATCTGGATGAACTTATTGTTAGTAATATTTTTATAATTAATATATTTCATAGGAATATTTGCCCAAGAAATGTAGTGCTAATATTTACACCTCACCAGGCAGGAAATGAAGAAATAGTATATGATTATGCAAAACTCACATTGTAAATACTAACAACATACTCTTCGTAAATCTTCTGTAGGCAGAAGGCATCTAATAACTCCCATGTGATCATTAATTTGTGAAAACAATAAAAAACCTCATTTAAAAAAAAAAAACATTAAAAAAAAGAAACAGAAAAGAAACCACATATTCACTGCAAATTATTTGCTGAGCTCTGCTGGTCGGTCATACTCCAAAAACCTTTATTTACTAGTGTCTTCTTTTTATTAGGATATAGGTAGTGTAGTGTAAACACATACACAGGATTCGCATTTTTCATCCTCCTAAAAGTTCTTGTTATTTCAGGGCATAAGGGCTGAAGTGCAGTAGTCCAATGGGATGACGACTGGGAAACAAAGTAATTAAATTTACTGGTAAAAAGCAAAAGGGTTTTTTTCCTCTCACAACCCTCTGGTACAAGCTAAATAATTTTTGCATACCCAGAACTTTGATGATGCTTTCCGGGACATGGTTCTTATTACTTTCTAACAGAACAACACGATATCTGTAGGGTCACACATTGCCAGAACACATCTCATCTGTTAAGATGTGAAACTGGCTACGATCTCCACAAGGGTTCATCGTAACTGCCCCGTCCTTTCACAGGGGACTGTAGACAGGGTTTTCTACGTAAGGGTCGCATTGCCTTCTTCAAAAGTAGCCCATTTTCATCATCTTACAGCATTTTTATACATTGTTATTGAAATCCTTGTTTGATACCAACACAAAGTAGTACGGATAGTCCCGTTTCTCCATGTTCATCTCAGGGCCACTTTGTTTTTATTGTTCTCATCCAAGTATGTCACTTCTGATTATTCCACTGCCAAATTGCCTTTTAAAGGTGAATAAGCATGTTCTCTCAGAACTGGAGCTGAAAAAGTTCTTTAATTTGTATCCATGCTCAGTGACAGTGCTTTTTTACTGTTTCTTCTTATATCCCTCAGGCTGATGTATATTATTACTGTCTGATATGCAATATTAACATTGGGAGGGCCGAAGGATTTATTTCTCCCTAGTTGTGGTTAAAAGCAGACAGAAGGACTGGAAAAAATCACTGCTTGGACTCTCCAGTTCTCGCAAAACTGTTTGCTTTGAAAGTGCTTAGGAAGCCTGCAGCATTAACGTTCAAATACATCATTATTTTTAGTTTATCTTCACAGCACTCGCATGGAGCTGTGCTGAGCTGAGAAACGGTTGCAGAAGCAGCCTCTGTCCCAGGACACAGAGGCACAAAATTCATGCAGCAAATGTCCCAGGTTCTCACCCGCTGCCATTTGCTCCTTCTTTCCTTTTCCAAGCTCTGCTAAAAAAGCGGTGGAGTTGTAAGCACAAGGGAGAGGAGGCAATCCGCTTCGTCCTCCCTGCTGTTGCTCTTATCTTTTATCTTTGGCCGGTATTTTCCACACAATTTCTTTCCAGTTCAGGCATCTGGCAGAAAGCTGGTCTGAGCAAAGCAGTAGACAGCCACAAATTTAAGCGCTGAGAACTGCGCATCCTCAGCGTTAAAGTGTGCTGTCTCTCTGTTCACTTCTTCGTTATTTCCTGATGAGTCCCATTATATAATTTAAGAAACACTAACTGAATGCTCTTGTTTTATCTACACGGTGAGTTATTTTGGTAGGGTTTTACTCAGAGATTCTGATGCTATAGCGAGAATAAGTGTTTATATTTCACCTCCTTTAATTCTCCAGTTCTTCAGTTAAAGGTCTTAGAGCACTTTCCCACTCCTAATTAATCCTCGAGCTATAAGTAGTTCAAGAACAGAGCATCTAATCAGTGTCCCGGTTCCCGGGTCCCATCAGACACAAATCCTTATAAAATGGTGGCTTGTCCTTCAGTGCCCAACTCACCTCAGACTCTGTGGAAGTAAGTTGCCAGGTACAAACGTGATGGGATGACAGACAATTTCCCTGTTCGTGGTCGCTGCTGACCTGTAGATGGAGTATCGCTGCTGTTCATGCCTTCAGATTGCCCAGAAATTTCAGGAATGACTGGCCATGAACGTCCCCTCACAGCAGGTTCACCAGGGTGCCATCACCCTTAGCTAACCAGAAGGGTTTCAGGTGAGAGCTGAATTAATTGGTCTGACATTAGAGCCAAGACAGTAAATCTGCAGTTTCGGCAGTCTTGTGAACCATGCAAGGCTACAGATGATTCCTGCTGAGCTGAAGGAGGGTTTGCCATATCCCAGCAGAGCAGTTATTTCTTCCTTTCTTTTCAGAGCAATACTTCACCCTGGTGCTCCTGCAACTGCACATATTCTTCCTTGCTGGGAGGTACTTTCTTGGTGTGTTCGCAAGGTAATGGCAAAAAACCTGCAGAAGTAAATTTTGCAAGAATGGGTGGCACAGACCTAGCTTGAGTATCACCTGCTGTCCTTCCCTGGCTTGTCTGGATCTCAAACTACCTTAAATGTTCAGGCTCCAGGAGCAGCATAACCGTGGAGTTCAAGATGAGTAGGTTAAATTCGCTCGTGGTGTCATCTGAGCTAGTTCATCTGGAGCTAGCATGGGTATCTCTACGTTGCTCTGCCATCTGCATTGTAGTTAGTCATCCAGGCTTCAAATTTTCTTTCCTGAAAGAAAACTGTGGGAGGGGAAAACTTAATCTAAAAGTGTGTGCGTACTGATTCCTGTGCGAGCTCATTGTCACAGTCGGCGCGGAAGGCATCCTCAGGCAATGCCGCTTATTTTTTTTTTTGCAATCTACCCCAAATGGGGGCCTGAATTTCACAGCTTTCTCATGAAGACTATTCTGTGTGCTCGTTTTATGTCCCTTTCCATGGATAACCCCTTGCAGCGCTGCCATGGGCTTCTTCAGCGAAGCAGATCTGCTCTCTCCACCACACATACCATGCCTCTTACCGTGATGTCTGTAGAGCTGTTACTTTCTCCATGCGTCAGTAATCGCTGTAGGTAACAGGAAGGACTATGCCAAGCTGACAGATTTTCATCACCATCCTCAGAGGAGTCAAGTGTATCATTCCTGTGCTGTACTTCTTCCCCAAATCAGCCACCTACTCCTCCCACCACAGAGCGCACGCAGAGTTAAACTGCGAATCGCAGGAGGATCTTCATGTCGCTCTGCCATTCTTCGCCATACAAAGCTGTTAACTCATTTGCTCCCCGCACCAGGCTTATAAGGAGTTGATTGTGGGACCTTCTGTTTGTGTAAAAGATGTGTAAAAGATGCTTGTCTGGTTTGCTACTGAATCTGTTCTTTTACCTAACAGAAAGTGGATCTTGAGCTACTTTTCCAGCTCTTGGAGTTAGTAAGTCCTTTATGGTCTGGTTTGGATTTGAATATTGAGCTTCAGACAACTTTAACTCTAAAAGGAAACAGAAGAAAGAAAACAATGGGAAAATGAAAGTCCAGTCAACAAAAAAACCCCAATTCTGGATGCTGAACTACATCATTCAAGTTTCTCAGTTCTTTTAACCAGCTGACCCAATCTAAGCCACACAGAAAATCAACATTTGTATGAAGTCTCAGACTGCTCCTGAGATATCCACTGGCTTTCAAATGGGCTGCTGTAGCATTCCAGGTTCATGGGGTGCGATAAAAGGCTTTTGAAATCACATCCAGGCAGCCTCTCCAGAGGCTCTAGGGAAAGTGCCATCTGGCCGTCCTTCCTTTTAGCAGCTCTTCTTTATTACTGATAAGATCATTCATATTCTTGAGACTATGAAGCCACCATTAAGGGAGTTCAGCCTTCCTAACTAGCAAAGCTGGTTCTTTTCGTTGCCCTTGATCAACTGGAATTGCTCTCTTGGGTGTCTGTTCATTCAGACCTAGTTGAATATCCTCTTTAATTCCCTTTTTTCTGTATTTTTTTCAAACACAGTCCTCATTCAGAAAGAGGACTTGAGCTTGCACTCTGCACTTGCAGCAAAAAAGATGTCACTTGAGGAAGAAAAGTATTGTAATTCAGAAAAATATTATTATAGTAACAGCACTTGTACAGTCCTTTATATCTTCAAAGTCCTGTGCCAGCTAATTTATTAATAAATTTAAATATACAGTTTTATTCATTTGTACTTAAAAGGATTAATCTTAGAAACTGAAACCCTATTTAAAAACTGTTCTTAAATTGAATTGCAAGTGCACAACATTGAGAGGAAATTGATTTCTCCATTGCCTTGCTGTGGCAATTAAATTAATTTACATTGTCACTGCTGTTTATTTTGCAATGCATGATGTATGTAGGTTAGAGGAATGAAATCTTCTGTCTGAGTCAATATGTGGTTCTATTTTAATGTATGTTCATAAAAGGACAAATTCTCATTGGATTCAGACCACAGGCAGTGGAGTGGCTTGTGAAGTTCATAAATCCTCAGTGGTCTCAGCTGGAATTAAAAGTTTGATAGATTTCTGTACTCAAAAGGTGCAAGGATGACCCTATCTCACCCTACTACCCTTCAGAGAGTACAGGTGTTGAAATTCACTTGAACTAGTGGTTACCTTTATCAAATGTAATAAAAGACCTTCACAAGTGTGCTCAGCTGATTTTCATTTGACAAAAGGTAGGTCTCAGAATTAACTAAAGTCGTAGAGATTTCATGGTAATTCTTCACTGGATTAGGGAGGGAGAGCCTTGGCTGGGAGGCAGGTGGGACACGACCTGGTCAGTGACCTGCAGTCCCTGAGGTTCTGGGTTTTGTCTTGTAAGGGGCCCAGGAGAAGCTGGGCTGTAGTGAAATGTTGCAGGCTGAGGCAGAGCAATGGGTTGAGTCTGAGACCAAAAGAGAAACATCCATAAGAAACAAAGTTTGTTAGATCCCCTCATCATTGGAAAGCTTAGGTTTCTTGTTATTACTGGTCTTCTGGATGTTATTGTCTGATAAATGCGCAGTCCTTTTTTAAATCCTGCTGGGCTCTTTGCTTTAGAGGTACTCTCTGACAGTGCCATCAACAGGCTATCAGATGAAAGAGCATTTCCTTTAGCCAGTGTAAATCTGACAAAAATTCACTAAAGGAAATGAACAGCATAACTGCTAAATGCAAGATACTGAATAAGCACCTCTTTAGTTTGCACGATGGCTTCTTAGGCTACACGGCAAGAATTACTGACCAGTGTGCTGATCGTCCGTGCCATCTGGCGTAGCCTGGAAATCATCTCCGTTGGTGCACATTTGTTCACCTGGAACTCCGGGTCCACACTGTGGAGACCCCGGAGATCTAGTTTTGCTCCACTGGGATGCAAGTTAACCGTACTAGCTAATTCGTGATCTTGATAATATCAAATCTGCCTGCAGTTACTCTTAACTTGAAGTTTCCTTTGCTGCTTCTTGAGTGGAAAAGGTAACTACTCCTGTTATTCCAGCTGAATGCCCGAATTTTTCCCCAGTGGTGTGTGTGCTCACTTCAGATAGCAAATAGAATGTCTGTGATGTGTAGTCAATATAGTACACGTGACTACAGAAGAAAGAAGTCATGGTTTGGCAGCAAATGGGAACACTTTTGTCTTTTTTTTTATTTATTTTTAGATCATTACTAGTTTGCAGCTCAGAGCGAAGAACCTCAAAGTCGGTACCAAATGTGTTTCTTACAAATGCCTTAAAAATGCATACTATATATATAGGTAGGTACACAGAAATTTGGCAGCCATATGGGATTTTCACACACCTGTCAGTGAAGTGGGAAAGTTCAAAGGTGAAATCTCACGTTCTGCACCAAAACGTACGGACAGAGCCCCGAGGCCGTGGGTCATGCGATGAGCGTATCCATTCACCGAGAAGGTAGCAGCTTTACAGGGCACCACGCTGCTGGATGTTATGGCAGTGTCAGCCATGAAATATTTCCCAAGGAGAGGTAACGTGGAAGCCAGGCTAGCTAAATAAAAATTGCAAGTAAGCGTGAAATGGGGTAGCAATTTTTCTTGGAATCGTGGCTCTTGTGTAACACCGCAGACTGTGGTTTATGCATGCCACCTACACACAGCTATGAAATATCTCAGTGTCTTACGTTATTGTGATACTGGTCAGTTTTACAAACCTGTACTTCAGTGCCTGGGAGCTGAATTTTAAGGCGAACGTTATGTTGGTCAAGGAGATTCAGCCAAGCGTTGCTTACGTCTTGAATCACACCGCACCAAATCATTATAAGGCAGTGTCATGTTTACACAGATCATTGGGAAGCCTCTTCAAACCCAAATGGTTTGGGGAAAACAAAGAGGAAAATAGATGCCATTTGGGGCATTCTGGCACATATGGTTTGAAACCTGTCTTTTATGAAAAATAGGTCAGAAAACCCTAATTAGTGCACAAGACAACAAATTTGTGCTTGGGCCACCCTAGAGAACCTCCATAATTTGCAAGTGAAATGTGTAAACCCATGAGAATAGAATTTGGCTCTACGAGGCAAAATCCAGTGGCACAGATATTCTTTGCTGCTTCTGAGTGAGCCAGGGTCTGTCATTTGGAATATTTTTCTGCCCGTATTGGATTATTCCCAGTCAGCATCGCTGGAGAATCCAATTATTGGATCTCAGCTGCCCTTTACTCTGAGAAAGGCAGAGACATCAAAACCATTACTCCGATTAAGTCTTGATATGTCTCCCCTACATTCTGCCACCCAACGATATACAGCTTTTCTTTCATACAAGCCACCGTAGTAGGAGCCAGCAGCACATGCAGAAACACTGCTTGTGCCTCTAGTCTTAAGTGGATATTTTCTTGGGTAGTGAAGGCGCTGAACACAAAGAGACAAATGAGGAATGGGGGGCGGAGGGGGACAAGCAACTGAAGACAGGAGGAAAGGGATATATATAGGACTCGCCTTTGCTATGCATGAAATGCAACACCCTGTTCCCACATCATGACGCACATCAGTCGCTCCAGATGGTGAGAAGGGTTGGGTTTCTGCCTGGGGCTGTCGGCGCAGCCTTCATTTGCATTCCTCAGCCCAGTTGTTCGTGGAAAAGCATCCGGGTGATGCACAACCGCTCACACAACTGCGCTCACCTTCCCAAGCACAACCTTTCGGCGTGGTACCGAACGCTGGGAGAGTTTTACAGGCACGGGGGAATGAAAGGAGCTGGGTGGAGTTCAGGTTCCCAATGGAGCCCTCGGAGAGTTGTCACCAGGGATGTAGAAACAGAAAATCGTCCCGAATAAAGCATTCATTCACACTCGGCTCTCGTACAAATAGCCTTGAGTTTGTGTAAAACACATGCGAAATTCCTGGAGCTCAACTCTGAACGAGCAACTTCTGCTCCATCGTAAGAGACTTCCCAAACAAACCCCTTTCCAGTGGCTGATCCCTGGCTGTGGATTGCCATTGCCATAACCAGTTTTGCTTGTTAGGGGCTAATTGTGAGTGTTAATTTGTGGCATGTGCAACAACTGTGATTGCTATTGCTGTAATTAATCCCATTTGAAAGTATTTAGTTTAATTGATTGTATTAATGGGTCTAAGTTTTATCAGTTTGGTTTGTTACTTTGTATCTGTACATTTACTTTAAAAACAATGCAAGCGTATGGAAAAAAGAAAGCGTTAGAAAAGTGGAAAGCATTACAAATACGCATTTATAACTTAGAGGACGTTCTTGAAAACCTGTCAGCATTTTTTAAGCGGCTTTTAAAATGTACACATAATTCCACCTAACAAGTATGTTGCTTTTACCAGTTCATTCTGCCTGCAGTAATGCTTTTAGGTTATTCTTGCTAATGTCCATGGAATTTGCCTGAATAATTTCCATTCGTGACAGTGGAAGTTGCGGACTGCCTGTTACTCGCTAAACAAGAGCTGTGTCTTTAAGAAGGGAAGATTTTATGAAGATCTGGGGGGGGGAACCCATGAAAATTGTATCTAGAGGAGATTGAAGCTGCATTTACCACTGAATTAAGAAATGTTTAAGTGAAGAATTCATATGGGTAGATGGTTTCTCCTCCGAGTTTTGCCTCTCCCCTGAAGCGCAGTTGATCATTCCACCTTAACAAGGTGCAGTGATTGACAGGTAGAGATGTGGCAGAGAGCAGAAGGTGGGAGTGTGCTCTCTCGGTTTGTGCCTGTACATCCTGAGCACCAATTACTGTCACCGCTGCCAGCGCTGATGTGTTTATCAGGATGAGTTATAGCGGAATATATGTACACAGGCAGTGTGTATGCTGGATGACCACCCCCTGTGATGTAAAATATGAGAGTCTGGGAGCTACCGTTTTATAATTCATCAGGTTCAGCAACCGAATGTTGTCGGTTGGCTTAGTTATAAAGGCAAGTGTGAACTGAACAGCAGACAGGAGCATCTCGCATTAAGAGTCCTGCGAAGCTGCGTTTGGTGACTGGGCTCTGCTTTTGTTCAAGTGAATTCAGCCCTCGGTGAGTGATGGGGGTTCTGTTGAGCTAAAGCTGTTATTGTATAAGCTGGGGAAACCTGCCTGCTAGTTTTACGTGTATTTTGCTGCTGGAAGTCCTTGTCTGCGGTTTGTTTTTAGATTTTGCAATATTTTCAGTTGTGTACGTTACTGGCACAAAATGAGATGAAAAGAAAAATGCAATGATGAATTATTCACCATGGTGCTGCGAGGATCTCGTTTCTAGCTAAAGTTACTTTCCTTCGGTGAGCATGTTGGGGGTTCAGAGAAGCTACAAACGAGCAAATCTACCTGTCATTAAGTTGCTTTTATTAGCGGTTAAAGAGAGTGATAGCTGTGGCTTCTGTAACAAGAGGAAGAAAAAGAAAAGGCTAAAATCAGAAGCATTTACAAATTCTTTGCCTTTATGTACATGTGGCTTTTCAGATGCAGCATTACATCTTTTGTGTGCAGCCAGGGGCTGCAAAGAATTTACATTGTAGAGCTTTTTAATTAGATAATCAGTAAAATGGTAGCCTCTCTCTGTTTTTTGTGGTAATATGCTTAGTATCCCATTAAAATGAATGATTCCCCATCTTGCATAACAACAGTGCTGAAATACGTGTAAGATGAAAGGCAAAGGGAGACTTTGAAACAAACTGTAAGAAACATGATGTAGCACAGCTAGGCAGGGAAAGGTATATTTCCTGTAACATATGTATTACTTTTTAAATTTCTCCAGGTTTAGAGTCTTTGCTCTAATTATCACTTGCTTCATTACGTCCTCTGTATCTTTTCAAGCACGCTCCTTTAATATCTGTCCGCGTTATCTTGCCAGTAACCCTTAAAGATCAGTAAGCCAGCAATTTTTGTTGTTGCTTTAAGCAGAAAGGAATCGAAAAGCAGAGTTTCTAAAACTGAAATATTGGCATTACCATACAATACCTGTATCCCTCCTCAGGAGAGGCAGGGGGTCAGGAGTGACAATTTTACTTCTATCTGTAGCAGTATCATCGCTCCTGTCTCTCTCTGCCTGTTCTTTCTTTTCTTTCCTCCGTGGGTTGGAGAGGCGAGTTTGTTTTGTCAAAATATCGAGAGGGCTCGGCAGAACAGCACCTGTTGTCTTACTGCTGTGTTATTAATAATCGGAGAGAGACGCTCTCTTCCAGAGACCTCTCATCTGCTATCAGTCCGAACTGCTTACTCTGTACTGAATTCAACTTGTATTGTGACTTCTCATTTGGAAATAATCTATTCCGCGAGTTATATGTGAGGCATCGAAGCTGCAGGAGAGGTACTGTTTTAATTAATAAGGTGTCTCATTTTAGCATCATTTTTTATTTAAAGAGGAAGGTTACTGGCAAAGTGGCCTTTGCCACAGGCTTCCTTTGCCGAACAGATTTGCACTTACTCTTTATAAATCGTCAATTTGAAAAAATCAGAGTTTGTTAAGAAGATCATTTCCTGGCAGCCTAACAGACTAGAGCCTATTTCTAGGAAAGATTATATACCTTTGTCAGCAGTGCTTTATTTAAGAGTATTTCGCTGCTTTTTAAGCATTCAGATCTATTTTCAGTGACCCCTGTGCTAGCAAATGAGATTTCTTGAAGTGTGAGCTTCTGGCTTTGCAAGTTCTCCTCCTTTCAGAAATCTGTGATTTTGCATCCATCTGTCTAGGCATTTATATCGCATGCATCACTATGGTGTAATCTCAGCAAGCTGAACATTAACCATGTAAATGTATGTGCTGTAACTGAGGAAGTATAAATTAGGACAGGAAAAGCAACCCTAGAAGGAGAAAGTTATGGTATGGGCATATGGCTCTTGTGGGCACCAGAGCTCCAGGCTCGCTATTTGTTATAACACAATAAATTAAGCTACCGAGTAGTTCGGTCTGCAGGCAGTGGGATGGAGGCTAGGGCACAGATGAGACCAGCTTCTTGAACTTCGGTCCAGACAGGACGGAGGCCAACCCAATGGAAAATAGCCAGAGGATGTGGCAAAAATCACTTTTTATCCCGGGTGCGTTGCGTGCCTACTGCTCCTTTGTGGTCATAGTCCGGGAGTGTTGCTGAAGGAAAAAGAGCAGTGACTAAGAATTGTATTTTGAATCCTCTCTGGTCTGGAGAGCACGGTTGTTTTATCTGGGTATGAGTTTGCTACTGTGATCCATGCCTCCCACCTCGCAGTAAGCGAGGGCAGTGCTCTCCATGGAGCGCCGTGCCTTAAATCCCCTTAGTCACCGGGGCCGGTCCAGGGAACAGCCGTCTGTGTGGTTAGCGGTACATCCTGCTGGAAACGCTCTACACCACAACTCCAAGAAGCATGTTGGCTTCCAATTCATCTCTGAATAGAGATAATTTTTTAGGGTTGGTGCACAGCACACTCAAGCAGCAGAAATCTGCTCTCCAAGAGGAATCTTTCTCAGCTTTTGCCTTTTGGTTACAGCTGAAACCAGCCAAGGCACCTACGTTCAGATTATCTTTCATATAAAATATAGATGCCTGGGGGAAAACATCTTGGAAAAAAGTCTTTAGCTTTGGAATTGATCTTTTTTGCTTTGGTCTGAAATACCTCAGGTCTACTGACCTTCAGGTTTGCTGTGAAGTCCCATAGCAGCTGATGGTCAACATTTTTGGTGGAATAGGGTGTTGGATAACCCAGCATTACTCTTTGGAGAGTTATTTTTCAGTTCGCAGTAAATATGGCTGATGTGGGCCTGCGTAGTTGTGCAACGGTGCTTTTTGTCTGCGCCAAAAGTGACTGGAGATTGCAGCAGCAGCGTGCAAACTCTCATTTCTGTGTCTTCAACACCTCTGTTTTCCTCTTTCAAGCACACACATGCACAAACAAACTATATTTTTAAATAAAGGAATAAATTTATAATACTGAGTCTTGAGTACAGAAAGCTCTAGTGCGTAGAGTTGAAAACTATTAACTATATTAAATCTCTTCCAACTTTTTATTGAAGAGGTGGATACAGTGACATTGCACGCTATTTTGCAGCGTTCTCAGGTTTGAATTCAGTAGTCGTGGCAGGTGTGAAACACAGCTGTGCAGAGACCGGCAGTCATAGTGATGTGCTTTCAGGCAGAAGTCCTTCAGTGGAAAAGTGGGTTGGAATGATAGGTTAGACGGGTTGTATCCTCAATGTTGGGAATAGCCAACGTAACTTATGGCAGGGAAGAGGCAGAACATAGCAAAAGATGATAACGTGTCAATGAAAAACAGCAGGGTTTTTTTGTACGTCCAGATAGATAGGCAGAGAAGCAACGTTTTAAAGGATTATCAAACACTCCGTGCACGAAAGGAAGAAGTTTGGCAACTGGAGCAGAGAGCGAGCGTGTTCATAAACACAACATGCTCTTTGACGTTGGTCTGTTCTTTGTGTTGGGAGTGAAATACATGCAAAGGCCCAATCCTGCAGAAGAGATTTTTTATTAAATCTTGTATGATTGTACAAGCAGGAGAGGATATTCAAGTTATAAAAACAATGAAAGGTTCACTTGTAAGCAAAAAACATCTCATAAATGCTAAGTTTAATTTGTTTGGGGATGCAATTGCTTGGTTTTTTCAGTGGCTCTCAGTGTCTTGGCATCTGGATGCATTACGCTAAAGTTAAAAAAAAAAAAGAAAAAAAGAAAAAGGAGCTTTTAGTGTAAGTGGTCTTTGCTGTGGGGGAAAAAAAAAATAATAAAAGCAAGGTGTATAACCCCTGCACTTCCCTTTCTGCCAAAAGGTTAAAATCACAAGCAGATCTGCCTGTCCTTGGAACCTCCCAGGTGAGGAGGGTGTGCTCCCGGGTAACAGACCTGGTTCTGGAGAAGTCAGCACCAGCAATCAGTAGGAGTCAGATGTCAATGAAATACAGTGATACACGCTTTCTGCGTGGCACTTGATGTAGTCTGGATGATCAGCAACATGAGCAGTATCGGTCAAGGGTCCTTTTCAAGAGACAAGCTGCTCATGTCAGCTTTGGATGGGGTTTCTCCATGTTTTCAGAGGGCGTTGCGAGGTCAGAATGGTGCTGGTTGCTGTGGCTGTGTCTCCACCACAGAATGGTTACAAGCTATGGAGAAGCTGCCCATAGACAGAGGTGTAGGATTCAACTCCCATCCAGGATCGGCTCTAGTAAAGGCCCTACAACTTTGAATTCTGCAGGCACGTATTAGATACATGTCCCAAGAATGAGCTGCACTGGAAGCACGTATTAGATACATGTCCCAAGAATGAGCTGCACTGGAAGTCACTGCGCGTTGCTCTAGATGAACACTTTTAATCTTTTCCGTATCATGACCTTGTGTAGAAGAAAAAAATTCTGTGGAGATCCTTTTATATAGCCCTACGTGAAAGTGGCTGTAATCCCATCAGATTGCAGGCTGAAAGCGCTCCTAAATACGTGCTGCTCCTCTGGTCCTCAGTTCTCTGCCTTGCCTGGAATCATCAAAGATGGAAGACACTTGTCACTCCACTTGCCAGTATGCAAACAGGAGCGACGCTCATCTGCGGCAGATTCATTCATTGCGTGAAGAACAATGGAGTGCTATCTCCTGTCCTGTGCAAACTTCAGGTTATTAGTTGGTGGCCTAAAGCTTAATATTAATATATAGCTTTTTTTATTTTGTACTACAGGGAAATGCTTATGGCATTACCATATTTCTACTTGGGAATTTCCAATGCGCTCACTCAAAAGCCAGCCTGATAAAACTGCAGCTGGAGTCCTCATTCCCAGAATACTTTCTTAGTGTTAGCAGAAATCTCCCATCATTTTAGCCAGACGGGAGCGTAATCCGGATTGACAGTGGTTTCTAAATCCTGAGAGTTAGTGTCATCTTTACATCACACCGCTCGGTGTGTTGTGTTTGAAGAACCTGTAAAGTGACAGAGGGGGACGCGGCAGAGTGTGTGCCTTCTAATTCATGACTGTACTCTCGATGCGGTGTTTCTTGTTTTGAAGAGAACAGAAACCCACCACTCTGTAAGCATGATTTACGATGCTATTTGTGCTGGGCTTTAAAGAAAGAGATTAGCGCACTGGCATTTGAGCTAAGCAAATGCTAATTTAAGAACCCGCTATTATCCCTTTTTTTGTGTTGTGGTAATAACCTTTAGCATTATGAAATAATAAAGAACTGATTGAACTGTGCTGTGTGCAGCCACGTGCTGAAACTGAAGGAGTGAACTAGCCAGGCAGACTGTAATCAGTTCACTTTGTTGTTGTTTCTTTTTTCTTTTATACCTATTTATTTCTATATTTTATGAAAATTGTACTCCCAGAAGCATTTTCTCTACGTTCAGTAATGTGTACAATGAGTAGAAAAGACTTTCAGAACAGCTGGTAATACTAAGGAGCAAATGTTTCTACCTAGTGTCTAAGTGTCTAAGTGTCTAAGTGTCTAAGTGTCTAAGTGTCTAAGAAAAGTAATGAAAGTATTACTCACTGAAGAAAATCTCTACTTTCTTTCAAAAAACATACTCGTAGCTGTTTTAAGAAGGCATAAACATAGATATCATCAACCTCAGTATACACTACCTTTTCATCTAAATGGTGTTTTACTCTCTCCGGATTTCTTTATAGTAGTTAATCTCAGTTTGTCTATCTGTGTCTTCCACTAGGAAAATATTCCTTGAGAAAGGAATCTGCTATCCCAGACGGAAAACTGGGAATGGGCAAAATTATGATCTGCTTCATAATAGTCCTGTGGACTGTCCTTGCCTTTCTCGGGTGGGTGTTGCTGATAGACATTGCACAGGGAAATGACGGTGTGCGCTGGCTGCTGCTGCCTTTGGCTTGGGCCGTAGTTCAGAAACTCAAAGTACAATTATTAGTAGGTGGCATTTGGCGAAACTCAGCCGTTAGCAGCAGTTGCCTGTATTTCTCCTCTTTGAGGTAAAACCACAAGAGTTAAATACTTCAGTGAAGCACACCCATCCAACACACACCCAAGTTTCAGAGGAGAGAGAAAATAGCACTCCTACATCAAAACAGACTTTCCAGGCACGGCATTACTTTCATTTCACAATATGTTGCACTTTGTCAGTTTAAAAACCCCTAGTATTTTCTGCAGATGTTCTAAAATGCTCTTGTTTGAATTAAAGAATTTTTTTCAGGAATACGAAATGTAATTTGAATGTTTCCTGTTCATGTTTGGTTTCTTCTATTCCGGTACAAATTTTATCATCTTTGAGTTTTGATGGTAGACTGATCTAGTTTTACAAGATTCTTGAAACAATTTTGTGGAGATATGATATGTTTACGGTAGCAATCACATATTGGCCTGTGCAAGTTTATGTGGTGCAAATATTTTGCACTCAAAATACTTTCCTGTGTCTTTACTCTCTCATTTCTTGCCACTCACACCTGACTGCTGAAATGATAACACTCAGAGTCAGCTTTTGCCTGTCTTTTCAGGGCTGTAAATAAATTCTGCTTTGTTTTTATCAAATTCATTTCGGTGCATGGGTATCGAATGGTAGGGATATGCAAAAGCAAAAGTAGAAGGGCTGGAGGGCAGAGAGTAGGTAGGACCGCATATTTTTATGCATTTTCTAGTGGAATTACTGTGAAGCGCATGTGTAAATTTTAATTCAGGTTTATCTACCATTCATAAATTCGTCTGGCTTTTGCCCTACACTATTCATAAGCCGTAAAATCCAACATTTTACCTCAACTGTTTGAGATATTTAACATGAAGCATGAGTCAGTGGCTGACCAAAGAAGCACCTAAACTTATCGGGATTGAAACACGGACATTTTTTTGTTTCCGTTTAGTTTTGATACGCTTGGTTAATAGAGGAAGAAACAGGCTTAGGCTGTAGATGTTGTCTGCAGACCGGTCAACTAATTCTAACAAAAATGTTTGATCAAGAATTAATGATTTGTGTTTATCATGTGAGGTGATTTTAAGATTTGAAACATGGGAAGAAAAATGACTAAGACTTGTTTTGCTACCTGGCATGTTTTCTTTTGAATCTGTACGACAATAGCACTTCAATCTTCTGTCTTTCTTTTACACCTTCTTTTAACTCCAAGGTTAGGTTGCCTTACCTGAGATGCCAGACTATGTTGAGTTTTGGTATAGTTAGGAGTATAGTTTTAGAAGTATACAATGAAGGCAAAATATGCCTGATATTTCATGTCAACGTGAGGTTTAATATACCACAAATAAGTCCAGTTTGTTCAGGCCTATACATAAAAACTCTCTTTTCCTTATTCCTGTTGCCATTTTTAGACTATATACAAAAATACTTGTAGAAAGGAGAGATCATTATATAAAAAAAATAAAAATCAAAAAATAAAACCGTAAGTAGATACTGCTGAAAAGAAAGTATCCTTCTACGCTGCTGCACAGCTTTCAGATTTATGGCAGCAGCTTAAAAGTGGAAGTTTCAATTACAACACCTGGAAACATTTGATGAAAACCTTTTAATTGTAGGTTGCCAAATTATTTACAACGCTGTTCCTCCCTCTCCTCCCCCTCAATTTTCAATTGCCCCAAACTGTCATTTGAGGCAGGGAGAAAAGAGGGGCAGAAGGGGTAATGTTTGGATATCTGTGCTGAAAAATGGTATCCCTTCTGGCAAATTGAATTTAGATTAAAAATTTGATTTTTCAGTGAGGAAACATATTTAATTTACTTCTTTTCCTGGGAAAAAATAGGCATTTGTGTTTAACATGCAAGTAAATAACTTGAATTCAATTATTAAAGGCACTCGCTCAATTAAGTAATGGAAATTATAAACGCCTAAGCGCTGATCTGGAAACGTACGGAACCTGATTCTGATCTTGCTTACACCATTTACCTACACCTAAAAATATGCAAATCAAAGACCAACCTGAGAACACAAACGTGGTCAACATCTGCTTTAACCTCTAGTTAACACCTGTGAGAGCCGATTCAGCCTTTCATCTGGCGGATATGCCTCTTGCCGAGTGTGATTCTGGAACAATCTGTATGTCTTTCAGATAAAGTTTTAGTTAAATCAACCTACTCAATCTGCAGATCAAGCACAATTTTAATTTAGCCACTGTTCTGTTCTTTGATTTACTTGCAGCGGTTCTGTAATTGTGACGGACACCCTTGAGGTGGATACCACTGATGTATAGTGTTCGTACGGCATTGAGTTTGTGGAATACATCAGGATTCTTCTGGATAGATAGCAATATAATTGTAAATTACGTTAGCATGTGGTTTGTAATATCAACGATTTTTTAAATAAATTGCATAAACTGTCATATAGATACATAGCACAAACTGCTACATATAAATAAATTTAATGTTTGATCTTGAGACACTTTTTTTAATGAAGCTCTTTCTCTAACAGAGGAACATCTGAGACTTTTTGATACTAATACCCTAAATTTTTATTTCAACTTAATATTTTGTAGAGTTGGTTCACGCAGAAAGGAAAGACCGTTTGAAATGCTGTCAAACTGTATTTGAGCATATCAGACGCATGACATCTGCCATTGAAAATGATGCCCCAGGGGATTTCCTAAACATTATTTCTGAAAAAGTGAAATGCAGCCCCCTTTGCTGCTGAAAGGGCAGGAAGCTGAATGCCAAGCATGGCAATACTCAGCGTTCAGGGAAAACCAAATCAAAGCAATGCTCACTTTGCAATACAACTGAATAAGTTTGTGGTGCATGTGCGGAATAAATGGGGTTTTAAGTGCTCACCGAAAAGTCCTACAACCAGTAAGCTGCTCACCGTTCGGGGTATTTAATTCACAAAAACGTAGTGCTTAGTTGATTTTCCCCAGGATTTGGACTTGGACTCCACCAACTCCAGGTATTTCAAATATAGACTCTTAGTCATCATCTCTGGTGCTAAATGCCAGCAATTATAAGTACTGGTTGACTCATTTCTATACTCCATGAGTTTTTATGGCTGTTATAAAGCTTTGAAAATGCTGACAGACCTGTAGCCACCGTGGGCACTGCCAATATCAGGGCATTTGATATTAAATATAGCCGGATATTAAACCTTCATATTGCTGCACCAAGTTGTTCAACAGCACTGCCACCAGGGAGGATAATGTGAGCCAGGGGACACTAGTTCATCTAAGTGTAATATTTTATTTATTCTAATGATCTTTGCAGTCTAAAGGACTGAAGTTGTTAACCATACATTATTATTTTGCCAGTGGGGTTTACTAGCTCTGTATATCTAAGTAGAAGAGGAGAAAGACGTTTGCTTGTGTATTACATTAGTATATAACCACGGAAAATTAGACCCGTTGTTTCGCAAAATCACAGAACAGTCAAGGCTGGAGGCAGCTGGATCCTCTAGTCCAACATCCCCTGCCCTCGCAGCATCAGAAACAGCAGGTTGCTCTGGGTCATATACAGTCAAGTTCTGAATATCTCCACAACCTCTCTGGGCAACCTGTTCCTGTATCCAATCATCCTTAGCATAAAAAAAGTTTTTTCTCACGTTTAAATAGAGTTTTCTATATTTCAGTTTGTGCCCATTGCCTCTTGTCCTTTCACTGGGAACCTCTGAGAACCATCTTCTTCACTCCCCTCCATCATGAATTTACAATGTAAGCTGGCTGAAACCTTTAATTCATTGCACTAATGTCCACTGTTGACCAAACCATTCCCTAATGTTTGGGGCATGACATCCAATACGCCTTAAACCATGGCAAGGAAGGAGGAGCCAGACTTCTCAAAAGACGTGTGAGTCCTTCTCAGTGTTCTGAGAACACTTCTCAAGCTCTTGCCAGATGTTAGGTCCCACTCATCGCTGAATATCATTCTTGTTGTTCAAGATTTGCATTAAACAACATTACTTCTGTCCAATACCTTTTCCCCTTTGTTGAGATCTGCCAAATGCTTGCTTAGAATTTAAGTTCACTTTGAAATTCAGGTTGGTAATGAGAATTATAGATTCGTCTGCTATTCATCCTTCTGTAGATGGTAATTATTTCTGAAATCTGCCTGCCAGAAATTAAACAGAATCTCATTCAAACAAAAGAAATCTTTCCTTAATTGAGAGACTTGCCTACATGGCACAGAGTATGAAAACAAAAGTGCGCTTTCATAATCTTGAAGCCAGCTTCGGCACTGGGTTGTCTGATTAAAAAAAAATCCTCTATGAATAGAGTATGGCCTATATAAAACAAGTTAAAACCTCAAATTTACTGGCATTTGTTAACGTCCTCTTTAGCAGCCTTTCTACTCCAGAGATTTCCCTTCTTTCCTTTCAGTGTAAGTTGTTCTCATTAAGCTCTGTGATTACAAACAAGGCTTAGCAGTATTACATGACTAGATATTTTTATGGCCAAATGGGATTACTTCGATAATTGGCTCTGATCTGTTGCAGAGCTTGTTCTCCCATACTTGCTGCGTCGAGCCTTGTAACATGATAGAAGTACCATCCAACTGACATTTCCCAGGTCCTTTGATCCTGGATCTATTCAGAAGTTTAGTTTCTTTTCAGCTGTAGGCAGCAGGTCACAGCCCTTCCAGAATTTTTTATTTCTTCTGGCGTTGTCCATGTTGATGCCTTCGAAACTTTGTAGTGAAGTTGTGATGAAGAATGACAAGGCTTAAAACTGGGACATCACCACAGTGTTTCCTGCCTCCGTTTCTTTCCCAAGTCCTCAGCTCAGCCATCACGTAGCCGGGCCAGATTCCGCTCTTAGGTCAGCACTCTGAGTTAAGAATCTGTGGCAGATCAAGAATAAGAGAGGTTGACAGACACCTCCAGCACTGAAATTACAGACTGACAGCGTGGTGTCATCCACCAGAAATCATGGCATTCAGATCCATGTATCCTGCTGCTTGCAATGACCAATCCCTATGATAAAGGGTATCTGACCTGTGGTAAACAGACCAGTCAAAACCTTAAAGCGGTCAAAAACAAATAAAAACTTAGTAGTTTCTTTCTCTTATCGTGGACACATCCTGTCTTATGGAACAGAAAGGTCTGGTGCCAGTATAGTCGGTTTGCACCTACAGGTTTGAGGAGATGCAGACTTCAGAATTATCCTGCATCTTGGGTCTCCTCAAACCTGAAGCCAACACACGAATTTCTTGTACCTTAAGGTGAAGGAGTGTTGCTATGTCCCCCCAGATGTGTAACGCATTAATCTTCTCTACCCACTGTGTTGATAAGGCTACCCCACTGCTATCTAAACACTTGAAATTAACTCTTGAAATGTAAAAGTTCAGATGTTGCCCTGATGACATTCCCATTTGTTTCTTTGGAAAGACGGGCAAACGCTGACTCAGGCTTGATGCTATTTATTTAATGTGGGATTCTATGATGATGCATTAAAGTGGATACTGGAGAGAAAGGGAAGATCAGGTTCCCTATAATACTGTGGAACATATTAATAAAACTCTGAGATGGTCCCAGAAAGCAGATATGTGCAGAAACTCAGATCTTGCCGTCCCTGCAATCTGACCTAGGACAACGTTCTCCTTCCCTCCAAATACGGCACTTCATGTAACGCTAAACAGTACAGCCCACCTTGGCCTCGTTCTTACAACGGCTGTTCACAGTCACAGGGTACAAAGATTTTCTTTGATATATCAAAATTAATCAGAAATGCAGGACTTACGGAGTTAGCAATTGTTTGTGATATCCGTGTCCCCAGAGGTGTTCTCTGTAACTTTGAGAAGAGAATGCTTCTGTATTTGGAAATCCCAAGGCGATGAATTCATTAGAAAGTCAGGATTAGCCAGTGACAATAAAAACACCACTCTCTATGCCAGGGAGACTTCAGAGGCTTTGAAAGCTTTACTTGACCAAAATATATTCACTAGAGTCTTTTCTGCAATGACGAAAAGGTGTAATGGAAATGTGTAAAGGAACACAATTATGATAGAATCCCATCATAAAACCTTGAATAATCTGTGTGTGTTTTCAACTGGCATTATTTTGGGTGTAAGAAAGACCGCGTATTTTTGTAGCAGCTTGCCAGGCTGGGGGCTACTGCATGCATTCTACTTGTGTGCCTGCGCCATGATTTATTTGGAGGAGGGCATGTTTATGGCAGCGCTCCTCTTAACTAGCCAGTGGGTATAATCCTGCCAAGTTCTGCTGTCAGTCTGTCGGTAAAAATAATGTCAATGGTAATCAGTCATGCCCACTTTCATCCCTCCTGCCTTCTTTGCTCTCGGGGGTGGCCACTGTCAGGTGATGCACGCTGCCAGTTTTGCTCCTGTCTTACAGAAAAGGGATTTTCCCTTAGCACTCTCCTTCAGGAGGATATGACCGTTGCTCACACTGCTCTTAAATCTCCTACAGGAAAAGGCTACCAAGATGCTGAGGGGACTGGAACAGCTCTCTTATGAAGAAAGGCTGAGGGATTTGGGTCTTTCTAGTCTGGAAAAAAGACGGCTGAGGGGGGACCTTATCAACACTTATAAATACTGAAAGGGTGGGTGTCCCAAAGGATGGGGCCAGGCTCTTCTCAGTGGTGCCCAGGGACAGGACAAGGGGTAACGGGCACAAACTTGAGCATGGGAAGTTCCACCTAAACATGAGGAGGAACTTCTTTGCTGTGGGGGTGGCAGAGCCCTGGCACAGGCTGCCCAGAGAGGTGGTGGAGTCTCCGTCTCTGGAGACATTCCAATCCCGCCTGGACGCGTTCCTGTGCCCCCTGCTGTGGGTGACCCTGCTCTGGCAGGGGGTTGGACAGGATGGTCTCCAGAGGTCCCTTCCAACCCCTGCCATCCTGTGATTCTGTAATAAATAAAATATTATAAAAAAACCAAAAATTAAGGAAATGTTACCTTATGAGCAGCCAACCGTTTGGATAAATGTCATGCTCAGCCTGGCATTTCTTCCTGCTCGTGCTGTGGATGGCTCAGCCAGCCGGGGCTGCAGCCCCCGGAGGGTAATGGGGGAAGACATGTAAAGGTCATTGTGATTATAGTGAAGGAGATACTTTAAAGCAGAACCCGAATATAAAGTCTTGTAGAGGTTGGCATGCAAATTAAAATGTAAATAAGCTTGACAAGCTTTCCAGCAAGATATCAAACGGCCAAAGGGCAATTCTGCCTTCTCCAGGCCCTTTCTGCCCTTCATGAGCGTTGACACAGCTGTTTCCTCGGCCAGCAACAATAGTAACCTCTGGGGGAAGGAGGAATATGAAAGTCAGAGTGATTCTTAGCAGCTGTCACATTTGCAATGGTTGCTCTTCAGAGTATTTCATAATCCCTTTTTTTCAGTCTACTTGCCTTAGAAATTTAGGTTACATAATCACTGTAAATGAATAAACAAAAAGACGTGTATGTACACGCACAAGCATCGGCGACAGTCTTAAAGCTATAAAATTCTTACAAGCGTCATGAAAACAGGGTAATTGTGAGAGACTCTTCCAGGCTTTTTGGCATAATTAGATAGCAAAGAAATTGAGAAAGATGAGGGGAGGAAAGAGAGAGAGAGAGAGTCACTGACATAGGTCGTTCACCGAATTGTATTTAAACTGTAGCAGAAACTAGAAAAGGTTGACAAGGGTGAGACAGGCTTTTGAAAATGAAGGAGCTGAGGTAGAAGTCACAAGACAAGAAGTCTTATAAAATAGATTCACCTCCAGCATCCTGGTGTCAGAGAGATCCGTAAGTAATTATTGTTGTTACTGCTTTGAGAAGTCTGCTTTGATTTGGTCTCTTTTTTTTTTTTCCCCCTCCCTAGAGATTTAATTCATTTTGTTTTAACACCTGGCCAAAATTCATTTGCATATATTTAAAAATATACATACATTTAACCAGCAGTCCCCTTGGCATCCCTTCCCACCCTTTGAGGGCCGCTGCCCTCCTGTACTGATGGCCTCCAGCGCAGCCCCTTGGCGTGCCCTGCGCAGCGACGCCAGCTGCCTGGCAAACCCCTACAAAGCTGATTTTTGTTCCCCTTTGTCAGTGCGCGATACTCGCTGCCTGTTGGGATGCTTTTCGGGGCCTCCTGAGCCAGCCATCTCAAAAACAGGAACGGTTTGCTGCAGTAACAGTGTCTGCTAATGTCTCATTACAATCAATTTAAATACTTCAGTTCCACTGAGAGCTAATAACACATGAAAGTCAAACTAGGCTCGTCATTTCAAAGACATACATTTTTTTCTAGTGAACCGAACTATTATGCCCTGTTGAAAGCTTGACTATAAAAGATTTTAAGACTGTGTTTGTAGTGTCATTAGGACCTCCTATGTACCTTCTAAGCTTGGAACAGTAAGACATTCTCAGCTTTCAGTTTACCTTCGATAAAATAACAGAGCTTTATTTCTTGTCCTTTGCAATTTTGCATATTTACAATACCTATTTAATAGTATTAAAAAATTCAAATGTCTAAACCAAAGTGACCTGCCTAGCTTGCAGCAAGATTCACATTACATTTTATAGGAAAGAAAGTTTCTTTCGGTGCCCTTTATTCACTTTATTTTTTCCACTCCTAAATCAGCCTCTCAGCTTGATTGTCTTTCAGCTAAATGGCCTTGTGAAAAGGAAAGTTAAAGTAATGATAGCAAATTGCACCTGAACTCATCATGGGCCACTCTTCAGACGGATATCTGCTGTGAGAAAGGAGACTGATTGAACCCAACAAGCTCGATACCTGGCAGAAGTTAGGGAAACAGGAAAAAAAAAAACAAATACCCAGATGCGTATGTAGAAAGGAAAATTAAATTTACCTGTTCTGCAAAAAAAACTCGTGACGTGGCCAGATCTGGAATAGGTAGGACACTGAAAGCTTTGGGAAAAAAAAACCAAAAGAGCAGTTAGGCTGAAGTAAGGCAAGAGAAAGTATGCTTATGTATTCTTTAAAAATTATTTTAACGGGTAATTTAAGAGGGATAGTGGAGAGGTGAGGCAGATAATGGAAAGGAGGAAAGAAGGAAAGCAATGCAGGGTTTAACCACTCCAGCTGGGCAAAGAACAGGCACGGAGAATACCAACATATGCCGGGCAGTTTGCAAGTGAAGAAACACAGAGTGGTTTCTCCCCAGCCCACGGCGCACTGGGGGCTGCGGGAGGTGCAGGGGCGATGCCCGGCTTCCACCGAGCCTCCAGTGGGGTTATGGATGGGCCCAGGGAGCAGCCAAGGGGATGGAGGAGATGGGAAGCCTGAAGGTTTGTGGCTTTCCTTGCTCTGCAGGGGCTGCGCTGTTAAAATGACCTCTCCTCTACCTAATTGTACCCAGCTCCTTACCACAGCTCACTGACCCCACTGTTATGCTCATTAAAAACAGGGCTAATCTTTAACTCTAATCCAAATTGACGGTGTAGCCCCAGAGGAGAACTGACGGGGCAGTGGGGGCAGAGAGACGTAGGCTAATTTTACCATAAAATGCAGCGTTTTGTGAAGTTGCATTCTAAGGTTGTAAAAGAAAGGGTCGAGAGAGGGGGAAGTCTGGGCTTTGATTTGTTATGGGGACAGAAAGGACACGGCACAGACAAAAACCCTGCTGTTACTGGTACGGACAAGGAAGGCCGGTCCACCAGGCTCGTCCTGCACTCGGTGGAGAGAGAAGGTCCTCTGAAGGATGGCGGCCCCGAACTGAGCTGTGGGTGAGCATCTCTTTAGGGTCCCTAAAAGATTAACCCCAATAGGCTGAAATCAGCCTTTATGAGTCCCCTGGCATTTGCCCACCTCAAGGTACAGGGTGGGAGGGCAGTGAACGAGGGATCCAGGAGCGGGACTGGATTGTGAGGATCCAGCTGTTTCCTTCATGTTATTGTGGTAGCACGTCTCTGCAGGAGGATGACTGAAGACTGCAGCTTTGAACTTAAGGAGCGACGGTTCTAGATATTCATAAAAAACATTCATATGGGGCTGTAGTCCTTTGAAGGAGGGCAAGCTAAGCAAGTTGCAAAAGTTTGGTTTAACACAGACTACGGAAGAGAGGGCAAAAAATGCTTAATTAGCCATTCGTAGCATAGCTAGTCACTGTCCAATCAGTGCAAGAACAGTCACAGCTACAAGACAGCTTAGTTCAAGCTGTGAAGCTTAATTTGCCCTATTACACTGGCAGGTGATGACAGAGTTTCTTCAGCCTGATGTTAACAGGGAACAGAAATTGTCTGTCCACTGCAAGACATTATTTTTTAGTGGAAGACCAAAAAGCAGCAGGCACAGAAACCAGTTATCTTCTCTCTTCCTGTCCCTTAGCACTGAGCCACCCCCTGATTTGGCTTGACTTCAACCACGTTCTCTCTCCGTCCTCCAGGTAGTGGGTTTTTATTATTTTCCAATCTTGCCGATGACTAAGAAGGGGAAACTACAAGTCTCTGAGTCTTCCTGCAGTCTCTTGCACTTAAGGTTTTGTGCATGAGAGAGTTTTATCTTCTTTCTTGCGCGTATATGGCACCGTGCTTTGCCCTAGAAGTCAAACATAATCCTCTCAAAATGAAAAGGTAGCTCATCCTGGAGAACAGTCTGTTCTGAGACTAACCAGCCCCTTGAACAGGCTAAAGAAGCCGCCCAAAACTTTCATTCCATTCATTTCTATGTCTAGGGCGAGTGCATTGTTTATTCACTTAGGAGTGAGTTTCACAATAAATTTATCCAAAGAAGACAGAGAACTACCACAAGTGAAAGCTAAGATGGGTTTACGTGACATTTTTGAAACTTCAGTGCTCTGTGTAAGTCAACAGGAAAATTGTTATTCCACAAAATGCCACTGCAGCCGGGTTGGTTTGGGCATCACTGATCTTGTGTGAATTAGCACAAATTAATTTTCACATTAACCTGCTTACAGCCACGAACACTGCACTAGGTTCTAGGGGATTCAGTTAATTACAATAATAATACTTTTGTGCTAATTACAGGGACACACCAACAAGGTTTCTGTAGCAATATTAACCCATTTTATAGCATGTAGGCCATTGGCAGTAATGAGCTTCATCTGTCCCAATTGGTATACAGTCATTTTCTTTAAGGTCTCATTTCTGACTTTTTCAAAAGGTTTTCGCTTGCAAAACCATCCCTGCTTGCCTGTTCAGCTGTGTTCCCCTTTTTCGTTATTTTTTGTAATCTTACTATAGGGTTAGTTTTGAAATATTTCAGTTTGTCATATTGTTTTCTCGAATTTGTCGCGCACTAGGAGGAATGGTCTTAAAAAGCAGCAAAAAAGCTTCAGATGAGACATTGGGAAAAATGCAGCTGCGGAAAGGGGAGTGAAGCACCAGGGCGGACTGTTTGGGGTGGTTGAAGTGTCTCCATCTCTGGGGATCTCTAAGAACAAATTAGACACCTGTAAAAAGATATAATTGTGACTTACGCCCCCGAGACCTTTCTGCTCCCACATGGCTTTGAGGTTCACAGCCTCCCTGCCTCCTCTTCGCTCTGAGAGCTCAGGCTCATGCTCCAGTTGCAAGTTTCTGATGCCTGGCACCCATGCAAATGTGTGCTGTTTGTCCTTGGAAAATGCTAGGCGGTGCAATTTGATACAATCCTTGATCATTGCGGTCTAAGCTAAATCATCTCCGTTTGCTTCGGAAAGTGCAGTCAGTTGCCCCAATGCAGACAACATTCAGGAACTTGATCGCAAATCCCAGACGATAATGCATTCCCAGACGATCTCGCCTGAGTCTCTCATTAGATCCGAGTGTCTGTCTTTCTTAGAAGACTGTGTATAGGAAACGTGAGTCATTCTTTATTCTCCAAGAAATTTCTTAAGTGTTTATGGGTTCTGACCATTCCTGTCCAAACTCTCTTTGAAAGCTGTATGGATGTGACATTTATCCATGCTAAATGCTGTTTAATCATGTAAGTGAAGGGATCAGCTTGATCCACTGCATTTTCCTACTTGGATCACCCTCGGCAGCCACAAGTAATGAAGCAGAAAATCAGCAAGCCTTGGAGAACCCGGCCTTCCAAGGCTGAGCCAAAGTACAGCGTCAACAAAATATTACAGACCATCACCATTTTTGTCGACGACCTCTTCAGGAAAGGGAAAGCCAGCCTGCAGATGTCAAATAAATCTTAGGGTAAAGCCATAGACCGCAGTCATGAAAAACTGTCACTGTATTAAAAATTATGATTTCCCCGCTGAAAATGGGTCTAAGAATTTGCCTTTCAAGGGAGCACACGGCTCTGCAATCCAGCTGCTGTCACTAGCTGTAGGCTGGCATCTGTGGGGAAAGTGTGCACCGGGAAATAGCTAACATTCGACACAGCACCTTTTTTTCTCTCTCTGTCCCTCTCTATCTCTATGTATATGCATCATATGTATATATACACACACACATTATACAGAGAGAGATGCAGTATATATATGCACCGAATTTACTTTCTGTAAGGTAGTGTAAAACCCTGACAAACCAATAATACCCACCACTTTAGAATAACAAAGCATTCACGTACGCCAGAGAACAAGCAGCTGGTCCTTGGGAAAAGCTGTCGAGGTTGTGATTCTTACTCTAGGATGCTTGTCAAAATCACGAAAGAATATAAGAAGCCTGGATATCAGGTGGGAAGTTTTCAGCACTTCCATTTTCTACTAATCTGTAAACTTTGTCCGTAACGTGGCTCACCAGCACCGCAGGGAGACAGCAGAAGTCTTCTGCTTCCTGTGGGATCTTTTCGGTTTTACCTAAGTCTATGTGCCTGGCACACCTGAGTTGAATGAAATCACTGAAGGTGTTGATTTGATGAACACATCAATATGTGGTACACGTTGTCAAATTAACTTTGTATTTCCAGTTTTCACTCAACGGAAAGGCTGTAATACAATAAAATTGTTTATGTAGTACCAATGACGGGATAGATAATAGCAACGAATGTATGAGCATGGGCATTATCACCACTGACATGAGAGCAAAGCTGGAAGATGTTGCTGTGCTGAGGTTCGGCAGATTTGGTTGCTCTGTCACAGAGTACTGGAGAATTGGCACAGGGAGTAGGAGAGGCCTCTCAAATGTCTGTTCAACTACAGATAGTCCTTTATCTGGAAAACGACACCTACAAGTGTCCATCAGGAAAGGAGAAAAATTAATTATTTGTATTCAACAGCTCTGGAGATGCGTAAGTCTCTCCTCAGTAGTATGTAGAAGATACATTAAAACATAGATTTAGAAACAAACTAGGGAGGTAAATCCAAAACGGGATTAAAAAAACCCAATAGAATATAGTCTGGCAAATTTTCTTAATATCAGTCTTCAATAATACATTTAACTTTTAGAAAGAGGAACGTGGTTGATGCAATATGTCTGGTTTTCCAGGAAGTCATTTGTTATTGCATGATATAGGACACTGCTATTCAAACCAGCGAAGACGTTGCAGCACGGATAAAAAAGCCAACTAAAGGAGAGGCAGGCATATCGAAAAAGACCAAAACAATGATTGGATTGTTTATTTAGCAAAATGGAGATTGGTAGGTGAAGTTGTGTTCTCTGTAAATCTGTAACGAGAATCAATATACAAAGGAAAAGAGCATTTTACACAGAGGAACTGTGTTGGTGCAAAAGCCAATAAGTGGGCTTCAGCTGCATTTAGGTAGAAGAATGAGTCTATTTAAGGACCAGATTCCGTGCGTGGTCTTCCAACACTTACGAAATGCCAAATTGAACTAATTGTAAGACAGTCTTTGAGCAGTTTATGCACAGGATTTTTAGTTTTGATTTTCTGTAAAAGCAGGAATCGGACTTGATTAAGAAGATCTTTTCCAGCTAGGGCTTTTATGCCATAAAGGTGGGTTTCTGTGGCTCTGTGAATGATGAGCTCGAGATTATCAGCAGTAATTGCAAGGCATTTTTTAGTATTACATTGATTTTTCAGACATTATTCCAATTTTACGTGATCTGATGCTCAAGTTAATCCACGTTTCAGAGCATCCAGACCATCAAATATAGCCTCCGTGCCTAATTAGTGGCCAGTTGCACAACATACATCTCATTGCACAGTACTCAAAATAGGTCTTATAATAAGGTGAGAGGCATGCAGGGAGCATGACTTATCCTGAGGTAATATATGTATTTGTCTTGTTTAAATTCATTCAGCCTTGTAATGTGCTCAACCATTCCTTATTACCTGTTTGTATTAGAAACAGTAATCCCCTTAATCAGGAAGCTCTGGCAAACTAATACAATTCTGCAGCTGCTCTCAATATTGCCTCTTAGAAAAGATCAATACACGTGGGAATGTTTTTATTGATTTCATTCTTTTCTGCATACTTTTCTTTTTTGTTCAGCCCATTTGGGATTTTTTTTTTTTTTTAAGTTTTTTTTTAATGGTAAAAATGGATAGTTTTGTTTCCAGTCTTTGCTCAGTTCTTTTTCATTCAATAGTGTCGCAGGCAGCCTTAGGAGATGGCTGAAGATATCCTTGTCGGGAAGAACGGCACAGCTGAGTATGGGAAAGTGAAGGTTACAAGTAGAGGTAGCTTTAACCGAGCAGATTTTGAAGTCTGGGAATGAATATTTATTAATGGCATTATTCAATGTTAGCAAATGGTATTAATCGTCATAGCAAAACAGTTCAACCCAACGAGGTATATCCATGTTTATTTTCGTAAGACTTTTGCCAAGATTCTGGCTGCATTACTGATGGTCCTTCCGATCTCTGTGCTTTTGCGAGCCTGTAAGACTATCCTGTTATATCAATAATTACATCAGGTAGTATTGGTATTCTTGCTGCTATTTAATTTTCTGGTTTAGCTTATAACTTTTAAATGATCTGTGGGTTGTGGGTTTTGAGGGTTTTTTACTGTAGGCTACAGCTTACAATCTGGTTTATGGAATTAATAAAATCACATTAGCTTCCCCATCACTATTTTCATAAAGAAACTTTTTTTTTCCCAAGTCTCTTTTAGGAACCCCTTTTCTATCTGTTCCCACTCTGAGTATATTAGAATTTCATGGAGTGTAAGTACAAAACTGGCATATGATGTCTTAGCGGTGAAATTTTTCATGAAAGTTTTCATATAAGTTTTCATAAAAATTCACTTCGGAGTTTTGAGCCCTGATTTAGCAGCGACTGTGGGTTTTTTCATTTTTGTCTGAAAATCAGGCAGGTCAGACTGGTCTACATTTCCAGTTCTATTTCAAAAAGATTCTTGCACAATACCTGGGCAGGTCAGGTCTCTCCTTAGTCACACTAAGTTGTTATTGATTCTGGAGACGATGCAGTTGGATTATACCCTTTTTCTTTCCCCAACATGGTTTAGTACAAGGTGACATCTTCTGCAAACAACAGTGCTGGGGAAGATGCCACCTGCCCCAATCTGCTCCCAGCTCAGTATCACTGTATTCTGCCCTCTTCACATTTGCAGGTAATTTTGTGCCTGAGTGTTTTCCAATCCGCATCAATCAGACTCAGCCATTAAGCAGTAAATAGACTAAACAGGCTAACCCTGTTCATTCTTATTGAATCGTGTTTGGGAAAACTCACGTGAGCCATGTGCGGCACTCAGGAGCCTTTGGAAGGAGGAAATACAGGAACAGCTGGAAGCAGCTGGGAATAATTTACAATTAGAGTCCATAAAAGTGGAGTATCTGTAGGTACAGGGTTAGTCAAGACCACCAAAATGGCTTGACCGTGTTGCCATCCCTCGCGGTTTAGGCTGAGCTGGCCACTAAATGAATGACACTAAGATGCCCTAGAAGTGGTCATCGCCGTATTTTGTTTCCTCCTGTCAATTCACGTCTGAGAAGAGCCGGAAGCAGGATAAGCCAACACCATCATTAAGAAGATATGGCTAATCGGTATAATATGCTCAACTCCCAAGAATTAGAACTATACTTGGTAAAAAGCAGAAGCAAGAAAAAGCAATGAAGCAAAAATAATAAGTAACAATTGCCCCAGGACGACGATTTTGTATGGGGAATTGTGGAAATTGAATAAATGTCTGAAAATAAGATCCTCCACCACTGGCCTGAAGCGACGAAATAGCTAAATGAATTAGCTTAGCTATTAATAGAAAGTAGGTTTTATTTCTTCGCAATGTCCCACATAAATATTTGTTGAAGAAAGAGGATTCCAATGCAGGGAAGCTTTTTTTTTTTTTTTCACCTTGACAGAGTCATTTTGCGCCTAAACCAGCAGATATCTCAAAATGTTTCTGCACTGTACAAAACAGTAACTCCTACAAAGCTATCAAGGTTAACGAGACATATGCTACCATGCTGGGCAAGCGTGGCTGTGCGAGTTGGATGCCTGGGGTGATGTGCCCAATTTTTCCAAAATTTCACACTGTGCTGCCAAGGCAGACCGTGTGTCGTGATATGGTTGGTTTGGATCTGCCTCTCTGCTCTTTATTTGCTTTGCTCCTTCTCGGACCTGCGTACGCACGGCATTGTCCAAGATGTTAGCTTGGTGTGAGCCTCGGGGAATTTGAACAAGTGCCACAAACAGTCTTGGTTAGTTCAGGAGTGCACCGATTAAAATAAAGGGGGGGGATACATTTTTCAGAATACAGTAAAATTCTGCGTAGGATAAAGGTTCCCAAAATCTAGGGAGGGAAGGAAAGGTTGATTTTAAGAGGTATTGAGTTGCTTGCAGTTTTCTTCAACAGTTGGAAGAAGCTGCAAGAAAATCCCAGCTGAGAAAGTCCAGGCTGACACTTTGTAAGCCAAGGATAGGCTTTACGTAGAATGACACCTCAGTGGGATACAAAGTCCTTGTCACTCACTAATAGCTTGATTTATTTTAGTACATCTCTTTCATTACGAGGCATGAAGTCTCTGAAACTAAAGCTTCCAGAGACTAATTTGGATTGGAATTATATTCCCCGTGACTAAGAATAGAGCACGATATTAGTCTCCTGAACATATCGTGGGAGGAAGATATCTTTTCAGGTGTATTTATATTCACGGCTAACACAATATGAGGGCTGTATCTAATGGTGCAACAGATGGAAGAAGCATTGTCTTCAGCAATAAAGCAAATGAAAATAAAGTAAGTAGTGACGTTTGGGCAATGAGGCCAGCTACAGAACAAATAAACAGGGTGAAATTTTAATTAGAAGACAGGCCCAAGTGTAAATACCTGTATATACGTAAAGGAAGACAACCAACCAATATCAAAGAACAAATACATTAATGGCCCCACTGAGCTGAAGTTTTGAAGGCCAAAGCAATGAGTAAAATCAGTAAATATGCCTGCGTCATTATTTTTGAAAGCTTCCAGAAAAGGTGTGTTGAAAATATTCCAGTAAAAACAAGCAGATATATTCAAACTAATAAAAAACTAATAAAATGTAAATGTATCTTCCCTTCCCCAGCATTGAAATCTGTGTTTTTCATTTCCTTGGAGTGAGCTCAGGGGAGTTATATGACTGATAAGAAGTAGCAGCATAACTTGCTCCGGTGCTCAGTGCATCCTGAAAGGGACGATGCCTTTTGAGCAACATTTTCTCCAATAAATAACGGACACTATTGCATTGCCTATTGATGGCATTGGAATTGCGTGCACTTTTTCCCATCTAGTGATGAATTTAGCTGGTGTTAAATCTAATAGGTCTTTTGGACTTGTTAAAAGCATAGTGTTTGTTATACAATAGGTGATCCAAAGCCAGCTTTGTCCAAAACTTTGTCCCTGACAGTGGCCGGCATCAGACATGGCAGAGGAAGATATAAGCAGCCAAGGTACAGCTAACTGTACCTAAACATAGTATGTTTGTTTGTTTGCTTATTTCTTCAGAAATTACCGCAGACCACAAAGATTTTTCACCATCACTAACCTGCTGTGTAATTGCTTGCAACGTTGCAAGCTATAGAATCGACCTCCTAATCATCTAAAAACAGCTGTCAGGGTACTTTTAGCAAAAATTGAAGCAAAAAAAAAAAAAAAATTAAGCAGAAGATGTAAAATAGTAACCAAAATCATCAGCAGTTCACGTCTTTTTGCACACTTTTTCGCCTTTTATGTGAGTTACAGTAGTTTCAAAGGCCTCCAGAGCTGTGGGATGCCGGGCATCTGGCAGGCATAGCTGTAGACACAACGTTAATCTAGCATCCGTACCGCTGCCTTAGGTGCCGGGACTTACTCTTTGTGACTCGCCCAGGCTCACACTGTAAATTTGTGGAAAAGTAAGAATCAGACCCAGTCCTCTGAAGTCTTGACGCTGGTCTGCTCGCCTTCCTCTCCCCACCATGTGTAGGACAGTGGTGACTGGACAGCGCTGGGGGCAAAGGGGAGAAATGGGAAATACTCCCTGCAGGAAGAAGGGCATTCTTCTATTATTTTAAATCATAAACAATTCAGAACAAGACATCTGCTAAGAGGAGGTAGAGGGGAAAAAAAATATTTACATAAATAGCATAAATAACGTTACCATAATAATAGTATCACGCACATTGCTATCTCAGATGTCCAAGGCAATAAGTTCATGACTTGCCTTCGCGGCGTACAATTTGTGTTCCCATAAACAGAACAGAAGAAAGTCTCATAAGGTTTAAGCTGGCCTAGATCCACTGAAATTATGCCAAATTGATACTGATGGAGAAGCTGGTCTGGCAGCTACTCCTTTATTATAGCGTCTAGAGTTATTTGACATACCCTTTTTGAGGTCATAAAGTTCTGTCTCTAACTAATGCCTTCCTAGTTTTTTGGTTTGGTTTGGTTTGGTTTGGTTTGGTTTGGTTTGGTTTGGTTTGGTTTGGTTTGGTTTGGTTTGAAGCAGTGTAGTCTCTTAAAATCAGACAGTTCGAGTCTTACTTTCTTTCCACCCCCCGACGGAGTCTGAGAGATATACGCTGCCTTTTCCAACCTGCCACTTGCATTATAGCCATCGCTGCTTCATCGTTTGCTGAAGTGGGTTAGAGATGCATTATTTTAAAAGCACAAAAGCAGCAACTAGGAAATCTGTTATCATCTAGAAGCAAACAGTGACGTTCCTGAATTAGACAGGAAAGCAAATTTTGATACCTGCTGACAGAAAGATTTGCTGTCTCTCTAACGATACCAGCACTAAAAGACTTCAAACTAATAAAGACTTGGACCATGATGCTGAACTATTATTTTCACTGTTGTATAACACATCAGCATTTCTGTTGTTCAACTATACTAAACTTGTAGGATCAGGGCTTTTTTTGTTTTCATGTTCTCTAAGTTCAATCAAAGCTATAATCTTTACTAGAAACTCAAAAGTGAAAAATAACAGTAATGTAGGAAAAATAACAGTAATGTAGCTTTATAAAATTCTGCAACTCTCTCTCATAGAAGTGCTGCAGCATATTTATTCATTTATTATAGCTATTCTTTATTTATATTACCAAAAGGTAGCATCAAACCATCAGATATAAAATCCCTGCCTTTGCTATTTTTAGATGTAGAAATGTTTTCATTTTTCACTCTGATTTTCTAAATGTTTCTTGAGGTTTGGTTTCTTGCATCCATTTTTGGTCTCTCAAATATATCTAAGGCTCCAAGAGCTATCATTCTCAAGTATGATAGACTTTTAGGCGATTTCTGAAGTGACTTGGAGAATTTGTACCTAAACTTTCAATGCACTGTTTATTTGAATTGAAAAAGTCCTTGCCCCATAGATACGAAAGGACTTAAGTCACAGCAACACTCATCCCACCTATCCTTAATCTCTAGGCATCCGCCATGGATCTCACAAATTCATGGCATTTTCCTGCACAACATGCGGAGGGACTTAAGGGTTCAATAATCAGACTCACAGCAGCTCTCAGTCAGATCATGGGCCATCAAAGCTAGTCAATAGGAAACTCAAAAAGGAGATGTGTGTGTGTTAAAACAACTCCTCGCCACGTGTTGGTACCCACCTGCACAGCCGTAGAAGGGGTTGCAGGATTTCACGTATCTAAATCGCTTCAGCAGTAAAAATGTTGGTGTCTGCATATCCTCAGATGCCAAAGTGGACTAGGCAGGATTTTGTAGATCGTTGTTTTGATCTTGGCCAGCTAAACTTGAAGTTTCAGTTGAAGTGCATTACTGTTAGGGTTTGGGGGTTTAGATGCTTTTTTAATGGGGCTGGCCATTTACTTTGCTTTGATTTCTCAGTATGCGAACTAAGGGGAAGGTTCAAGGTGTTTGAAGATTACTCCCAAAAGTCTATCCAGTCCTTTCAACATGGAAAGGCAAATGATTGCATCGATATTCAAAGGTTAGAACATACGTGAGTCCCAGATATAGCACTCGTCAAGCTCTCGGAACGAGGTAGAAGGAAAAATAGCAGCTCCCTGTCCGCATATTCAGGCTAATGAGTTCGGTATGAAGCAGACAAACGTCACTTGTTCAAACTGGTGACGGTATTTGATAAATACACTCAGTTTTGCCCTTGGTTGGGCTTGGAGACAATTCACACTGTAGCAGTTCAAGCTGACTCTTCCGCCTGATGCCCAGAGAGTTGAGCAGAGCCAACGTCAGAAAACAGACTCCTGGAAAAGTGGGAACTTGCTTGGGATAGCACTGCTGGGGCTGGCAGGCCACGCAGAGCTCTACATGTCAATGCCAGAGCCCTGAAAATGGTTCTGTCCCTGCAGGCGGGTCATTCCTCATGGCTGCAATCTCCTCTCACACTCCCAACGGCACTAGCTCCGCATCTCCAGGGATAGCGAGTGGTATTTGTACCATAGGGATGGCTAAATGCAGGTCTACCAATGCTGCCGTGAGCCCTTAGCCAGCTCTAAAGAAGAGCACGAACAAACACCTCCCTCCATCTCATCTGCCCTTTTTCTTAAAGCATTTCCAGAGCCGCAGACCAGCACAAACCACCGTAGCATCTGGGCTGGCCCCAGCAATAATAGAGGTTACAGTTTGCTCATCCATTTGCCCTTTTAGTCTAATGCATAACTTTATCAGTTTCTTAAGCTACCAGAGTTAGTTAGGATATGAGTGAGTCAGGCAATGGGTAGGACCTTTGCAGATGGATTTTGGTAAGAAAAATTTGGCAAATTTCGCTAATGATGCACTCCAGCAGCAATACGTTCTTTGTTCTCCCTTTCTTCAAAGGGCATGGAATTAGTGAATCGGCTTTAACTTGTATTTCATGTCGGCATGTCACAGCCTCGGTGTCCTTTTAATTGTGTAGGAGCCTCGAAAGTGTGTTATTTAGATTCTGTGCTGAATTTGAAGGAAGTATGATTTTTTTTTTTCTGGACTTTAGCACTGACGCTTCTTCGCACCCAGCAAATGAAAAGCTATTAGGAAACAGCTCCTCTGGAATGACCCCTTATATAAAGGAGTGTTAAGAAAAAAGAAGCTTTTCCCAGTGGGTAGGACTACCGTAGCAGTTCTGCTGGCAGAAATGGAGCATCACTCTTTCTTTTTCTGCTCGCATTTCAAATGCAGCCATCACTGTAGCACCTAGGCATCAGAAGGAGAACTAGCAGGACTGAGATTAAAGAAGCTGATCTGAGCTGGGTGTAATACTACCTGCATTGTTGGCCTTGCCATTTTTTTTGTACAGATATTTGTCTGCAGAAAGGGAAAGGTGTACATTTCAGTATTTTTTGATGGATAAATATGAAGAAGGTACTGTGGGAAAATACAGGCCCATAAAATGGATTATTTTCAAATTATCTGTGTATTTCAATACAAAGGCAAAACATCTCAAGAACAACGTAACAGAACTATTGTTAGTACTTCAGTTTTGTTTTTATTTTTAATATCAAGCAGGGAGCAGTAGCTTGAACCCTGAACTTCCATCACACGCTTATTAGACAATTTGTAAGATACGTTGTGGTTTCGAAATGTCTTCTGGAAAAAGAGAGGTGATTAAATTCAGAACGAATTTATGGCCAGTTAAAATCAGTTAAACTACAAATGCGTTCTGAAATCAGAACACAAGCTATAATATCATCATCTGACCAAGCTGTAGTCATCCGAGTGTCTCATGAGCTGGTGTTTCAGGTTGCAAGTAGCTGGATGCTGTGCTGGAGAGAGTCAGATTTTTCAATCCTCTCTTCTCACTCTCCAGATCGGTGTCTAAATCTGGGAGTTTACTCCCACACCTCACATACAGAGTCTGCCTGGGATACGGTTGCTTGTTAAAGGGAAAGCTGCCGTTACAGCTGCTCTGGTGTAAATCATTCATATCTTTGGCCTCATCCAGATGTAAAACATCCAAGAAGCTGAATTACGCTCTATGTTTACTGTCTTCTTCAGTGATCTACCACACACGAAAGAGACCTAGTAACAACTCTTGGAATTGTAGTATTCTGTCTGTACGCAGAGGACTGGCAGCGTATGAAGAGAAAAGCAAGCTTTTTCTTTTTTAAGATCACCCTTCCTATTTGCCAAGAAGAAATGTTAAATCTGTTATAATGAAATATAAGTTAAACAAAGCCCTGCTCAGAAGATTATTATTTACTAAATAAATTCTAGAGCGGGGGAATAGAACAAACATGACTCACATAGAGCAAACTTAAATCCTACACTGGGATAAACTCTTCAAAACTAAACTCCACTTTGAAAAACAATACAGATTTGTAGGAGCCTTAGTTCCGCTGAGGATCTGGGATTTTAAATCACCGAGAAGTTTAAAGATGTACTCTAGGTGAAAGAAATGAGGAAGAAACAAGCTACAGGATAAATCTGAAATACAGTCTGCACGTAGGAGTGTCTCTTCTCCCGCAGAGTTTCAGCTGCAGTTGGGGAAGTCATAGGTATGTGGGAAGACTGCAGAGTCTTATACCCCAGCAGTGGTTCCCAGCTGATTGGCAAAGTAGCCACCGTCACTTAACAAACTCAGTAGACAGTGCCAAAGAAGCTCAATGGCAAGGGAGTTAAAATGCCTCGAGTAAGAAAAAGGTAAAAAACCCAAAGACAAAAGCCCAAATCAAAGCACCCTGCTAAGCCAGCTTGAAGGTGGCTAGTGTCTATGCAAAATGTGGGATCTTGGAAAGGTCAGATGTTATTATCCAATGAAAAGTTAAAGGGCACCGAATAAAATGAATTAGTTGTCGTTGCATCTAGACATTCTGGGAACTGAGCCAGCGCGAACAGCAAATGATCAAATAAAAACAATGCTGAGATTTCTGCTGGGAGAAAAGGAGAACGTTGCTGTCTTAGAGCATTCTCACATAGCTCAGAGAGTAACGAACAGGGAGCAGACCAGTAGGTTATAAATGCACAGTAAAGATTTATTTGCTTAAAATGTGAGGTGGCGTGATCTGGTGGGATGTACCTCCATCCTGTAAGGGGGGAAACCTTGCGTGCTGGTTTCACTTCTGCTCCAGAATTGCTGTGGGGAAATGTAGACCCTCCTTTTGAAGCAGGCAGTGAAATAAAACATGGGGGTGCAGGGAACATCTTCTTCTCTTTGCTGGCATCAATCTGCAGTATCTTACTCTTCAAAGTGTCACTGACTCACTGAAATGGATTTTGTACACCCCCTCAAGTTAGTCTGCTAGCTTGCGTTGGTAGTTTTCCCAGGCTTAGGTTGAATTATCACTTTCTGTGTTGCTGGAGCATTGCCGTAGGTTGTCGGTTTCAAGGAATTAGAGCTTGTCTCCAAAACTTCAGCTTTTCCTCTTGCAAACCAAAACTTGGCCCATTAGGTCACACAATGAGCAACATGCCCGCAGGAGGGACCATCGACCAAGCTGTACAAGGGATGTGTCCTTTCAGAGAGGAACCTCACTAAACGATACACCTCTAGCTGAATCCTTGCCCCAGCGTCCCATGTTGCTGGTCAGCAAGTCACAACATTTTACAAAGCTACCAACAGAGCTATGGAGAAGAACAAGGTCTGGAAACTGGTTTTGTGCCATTCTTATGCAGCTTAAACAGGTCTGGAGTTTCTGGGATCACCCATCCTAAGACCCAGCCATGGCTCTACCTATTTAAAAGAAGCAGAGCCCAGTCCTCAGTGGGCTGGCTAAATAAGGTGGCTTATTGCTCGTACAACAGTTTCACAGCTGCTTCAGGGATAATGAGGCTTTGATTTATCTCCTTCAGTTCGGTGGGATTTTACACTAAATGCTTGACTCATTAGTGACTTCAGTGCGTCATCCCACCGCCCCTAACAAGGTGTCTCATTCTTTGGAAGGAGAAATGATTTAGTGGAAAACTGCTTTCAACATCCCTTTTGCAGACTGACAGGTATTTGGTAACACACTTTAAACCTCCTTTCCTTTCCTTGAACTGCAGGAGAGAGGGCCTAGCTATTTACATTTTCACACAGTCGGTCCTGAGATGTTCATGTACCACAATAAAGAGGCTATATATTTACCTAAGATAATATATTAATGTGACGTTCTGTTAGACCTCGATTTTCAGGACATGCCTTGCACTCATTAATTTAACATTAATTTGCATTTAGCAGCCCTAATGATTATATAGGTCAAGAAAACTAAAATATCTTTATTCTCTGATTTTTTTTATCTCCTTAGAGTACGCTCGGTTTGAGGCAAAAATCCATGACCTGCGCGAGCAGATGATGAATCACAGCATGAGTTCTGGGTCCGGCTCCCTGAGGACTAATCAGAAGAGGTCCCTGTATGTCAGGTGAGCGGGAAGAGCTTTCTCCTGGGAATATGTCGGCAGCTACCTTGTCTCTGCCCGACCCATGTGTTGTGGGTTTGGCAAGGTGGGAAAGAAGTTTGAGGAACTGAGTGGAACTGAACTGAGAAATGCATCGATCTTACAAGCGCAACATCATTAGTGTGAAAGTCGGATAAAGCCCTATTGCTTAATCTGATCATTTCGAGCTGTTTTCAAAGACCATTATGCTTTTACGGTGACTTGGTTTTATGAGACGAAGATTTCTTACCGGGAGTCAGCTCTTTCGATATCCGAGATGGATATTGTGTTGTAGTGACGCATGGCATTTCTGTGCGAGGTCTTGCCCAGACATGGAACGATTATCCTCACGAAGAGCACTTTTCCCCCAAGACCTTGTTCTTACAAAGCAAGGAAAATTATATGCTCTTCTGAATGCATGAGAATCTGCTGCTATCCCCTTGCATGTGTTTATGCTTCTATCAGTCTACGCTACAAAGAATTTACCATCTACCTAGCCAGATCAAATATGCGGATGAGGTGCTAAACAAGGTGATGGACGTAGCTTAAATGGGGTAGTGAATAACAGAGGAACTGCCTAACTGTGAGGCAGGTAGCAGCGGTCGTTGTCATTTTGCTTTGACTGTGCAAGTCTATTGCCATAGCCATTGCTGGCTGAAAGGCTGGGTGCCGCCCAGTTGCCCCCGGCAAAGCTCTTGCTGTGTCACTCGCCTCTTTGGGACTCGGGGAGACTGTGGGACTCCGTGCCACATATTTTAATAATCTTAATAATTATGCTTCTCTAGGCTTTTCATTTTCGTTTCTCTCCCCCCCACACGCACCCCTAATAATTTGAAATTCCTGACAATCATGAAGTAGAGGGAAGCAATTTGTCAGCCTCCAGGCAGTGATAATTATTCATGGGGGAGCTAATTCAGGTGATAACATTGCAGAGATCCAATTAAGGCTAAATTCTACATTCTGTCATTATGCCCTCAGCATGAAGGGGTAAGGTAGGAGAGGAGGAAGGAAAATCTTAAATGTTAGCATGGACGGTCTTATTCTAGTGGGTAGCAATCACATGAAGCACTAATTGGTACTGCTGCCAGAAAGAGCAAGGACTGAAAGGATATGGATCACTGTTACCAGTGACCTTGCTATTGGGCAAGGTCAGGTTGGAAGTGTCACTGTTTTCGATGCATCTTTAACCTTCTCGGACTTCTCCAGCTCTGTTTTTACTTCTGGAGCTTTTCCACTTGCAGTAGTTTTTTTCCAGGCCAAACACAGAGTGACTTTATTGCCAAGAGCTTTGGTCAGCTTCCTGAATTTGCATTTTATGAAAAGCTACAGTTATTGGATGTGTAGCGCCAGATCCAAGCTTACTTTTCTCGAGGTAAGCCAGGAACGCAAAATGTGATGAACAGTGGCGCAAGAAGTCCAGACCAGCGACCAGGTCAACTCAGGTGTGGGCTAACACAGGGTCCTGAACAACTTACTGGTTTGAGCTGCAGCAGAGCCCAATTATCCCTGTATCAGCATCGACCTGGTAAGCCCTGCTGAGAACTGAGGCTTATTAGCTCGCGCGCTCCGCCAAGATAATATATCTGTGCTGCATCTGGACTAGCCTAGTTCTTCCATACAGTATTGCTCTGTGTGCACCGATGAGCCTGGTTTTCTGCTAGTTCATGAATTCTGGATGTGGTCTGTCTCACTAAGCTGATACGCCCTGGTGCTTCCCTGCAGGAACCTTTGATGTCTTAGCCGCACATCTAAATATCACTTTCCCGAACCATAAATGCGAAAAACCCTGTTATTTTATTCCAGAGTCATTCCAAAAAATGCCCCAAACCTCTCAAGCAGAAAACATCAAAAGCCTCAGTCGCTTTTGTTAGCAGAGATTTTTTGCAGTCAAACCCACACAATTGGCCGTGTCCAACTCTGGGAAGTCTGAGAGGCGCTTTATATTACTGGAGTGTGTTTGTAGTGCAGCAGCGCCTGCAGCATTGCGCCAGGCACTGTTAGTTCCTATCATATGCACTAATTACAAAGGTAGTTTATGTCTACGTTAGGCACTGAGGAAAAAATAAACGTGGTCTCAGAAATGTGCTTGTTTTCAGAGACTGAAATTTTCACGTTAGGGATAAACTCTTTACAGCCAGGAAAAATGTCTGGGATTTGGCTTCTTTTCTTTTTTTTTTTTTTTTGTATGCTTACGACTCAGAAATTTCTGTTTCAATGGATCATTTTGGTCAGCATGTGCGAGAGAACCAGAGGCAAATTGCCACATGTTGCAAATCTGTAGCTGTAATGCCCAGTTTATGATTCAAGTTTGCTCTTTTCCTTTCTTTGAGTTGTAGAGATTTTGCTGCCCTTCGCTGAATACAAGCATGGCTATTTTTTAGCCAGAGAGCTTACTCAAAGTAAATAACTGTGTTCTAAGCAGTGCAAGGAAATAAAATTAAGTTCTATATAGGTTGCAATAATTAAAGATAAGTGCCGTTATTTGCTCAGAGAAATCCCCACGGAACAGAGGGTGAGACAAAGCAAAGCTCTGTAAGCAGATTTGCCGGTGGACGTGGGGTTCGTTATGTGGGGTTCATTGGATGCAGGGTTTTCTCCTTTTCCTGGCAGTCTGTGATTTCCCCATCCAGCCCCTACTAAAACAGCGTAGCATTTTTAATTGAAATATCTAAAAGAAGCTATATTAAATGAAGCGAGGTAAAATTTAGTATGGGGATAATAAGTTGTACACAGGACTAGAAGTAGTTGGGTGAAAGCAATTATGAGTCACACTGAAGCAGTGTACATGCCACAGGAAAGCGATCAAAAATGACTTTTTCAGGAGAAATCATGTAGCGCTCTGACATGATCTTCTATCTGTGCATAATCTGGCGATTCTGATTTTCGCTACTTTTTTCTTTCTTTATCACGCTTTGTCTTAATAAGTTCTGTTGCCTCCTGGAATATTCCCCAGGAATTTACTGAAATATAGGGTTTTTTCAGTATTACTTGTTTCTTTTGTATCCCAGACCCTATATCTCTGTTTGGGATGTTATCAGGATGTCTATGACATTAAAGGCAAAGTCTTATAAGTCTGCAGGGGAGGGCTGAGCCATAGGAAATGCTGTTAACACTTTTGGGAGCCCACATCATTGTCATTAAATCTCTCTGTTGAGGAAAAGAAATACAGAAAGAAAAGCAGAAAGTGAGAGAACAGATGTGAAATATAGCAAGTCTTATTACTTATAATTTTTTTATGTGAAGGTGAATAAACTTAAATTGAATTCAGTAACTGAACCGAGAGTCTAAAAAACTTGCTGCTATTATCCTTTTTAATTCATTGGAGTTCAGCCATCAGCTCATAATTAATGAGGAAAGTAAACAAACCCATCACCAGCTAAATGCTGTGCTGTATACACACACCACGGGGTTTTTTGTGTTTCTTACGCAAATTCATATCCGTCTTTTTCGCTTTTTGGCTCATGGCTTTAAAATCCGCTCTTGTAAGATTTTATATTTCGCTGTCTTGAAACAGATAAGTGTTTTTCTTTGTCCTTCTAGGTCCACATCCATAGTCAAATTTTTCGGGCTACATGTGGTGACTATCTATACTCTTAGGAGAAGCCAGATCATGTTATTTAACCCACAGGCTACGGAAGATGACAGCCTTTTGAAGAGTTAAACATCAGAGGAGTACTTTAAAAAGTCTGGTGAATGGCAGCAGCCATTGAAACTTTAGTATAAAATTGCCAAGCTTTGGAGGAAACTGCGACCTTAAGCAAGATGAAGTGTTTTCCCTCTTGATTTGCTAGATTCCTCCTAAGCTTAAAGCACTTGTGCTAGATTTCTGAGGGTAAAAGTAGATACTTCGGTAATTGCTACTAGATGTACAAAGAAAAGGTTTTCAGGAATCATCTGGCATCCAAGAACTGCCTTCTTGCAGTCTGCTGTTGACTTATTCTAAGCTAGATAAGCTTTGAATAAACGGCCGTGGAACCCTTTAATCTTTATTCAGTCCAGACAGCTTCTGAAATAATGTCTATAATTAAAAATTCCAATTGTCCAAAGCCACAAGCAGGTGCTGTGGAGGTGTATCACTCTGCAGAAACAGCTCAAAATCTCCACACACACCCGAGCCCTTTCATTGCTGCTTCACTGTTTAAAATCTCTTCGATACCATCGGTGACCCAACATCATTCCACCTAACTGTGGCTACTTGTTGCCCTCTATAAAGGGGTTGGTTGAGCTCACCAAAATGCAGATATTTCAACTTCAGCACTGGTTTCAAATATATCAGCACAACGTGAATTGTACGGTTGGCTGTAAAGGCGGGGATGGAAATCAGAGCTGGGAAAGGGCTGGATCCAGCTGTAATTTGGGAAGAAGAAGTGGTTCTGCAGCTGCCCCTCCACCGACTGTCCAGGAGAGAACACGACAGTGGAAAGCGTAAGCAAGGCCAGAGCCTCTTCCCAATAAGATGAGGAAGACTAAGATCAATCTTTTTGTTCCAGCCCATGCTACGCTAATTATACTGTGCACAGTGCAAACAGGTGCCTCTTAGTCCACTACATTTTTGTCTTCTTCTAGCTGGAATTAGTGCTAAGTATTTCATAGCTTTGATAGGTATGTGCTGTACAAACGCAAAGCATTACGTGTTAGAAATGAGTGTGTTCTGGTTCATTTTTATTGAGCCATGAGGAACAGAATCTGAAGATGTGCCGTAGCAACTCAGCAGCAGCTGAAAGGAAGTCAAGGTTGAGGTACTTTGGGCTGTTTACTCTGATTTCCAGCACAATAAATTCTCCATTAAGCATTAGACACCTTTATACGCGTTTCCTGAACTTCTTGGAAATCAGCATGATGCCATCTCGCTCAGAGAGACTTTGATTTTCAACAAATCACAGAAATTATCACTTGAGAACTTTGCTGGGTTAGAGTTGAAGTTTGGCTGAGGCAGTTTGTGAAGATCAAATCTGGCATCCGGGGATGGTTTTACGTAATGTCTGTCACAGTCGCCAAACCCCCGTAGGCCAGGGAGCATCAGGTCAAGGCTCCGTGGGCAAAATTCTCCCGGGAGACCTACACAGCAGGTTGTGCTGCAGTCTGAAATCCACATGAGAAACGCAATTCTTGGAGATATCCTGGTAGTGAAATCTGAACATGTGATAACATCAGACTGGGCGACGGAAAGCTCTACTATGTACATCTGGGAGGAGAAATGTGATAAAGACATAATTTCATCGGGGCTTTTCGGAGGGAGGTACGGAGGGAACCAAAGAGAGAGGTATGAAATGGTCATACCTAAATAATCATTGCAAGGAGAGAGAATATATATATATTTTTATATGTGTGTGTATATATATATTAAGAAAATCCAAATAGATATAGTGTTAATAGTGTTAAATATATGCTATATCCACATCTACGTTGCAAACATCTTCACTTAAGCTAGTTGCCCAGTATCTCTCTTGAGTCAGTGGAGTGCATTTGGCACTTTCAGAGTACGATTCATCTCATCCAGAAGTAGACATCTAAAATTGCTCAGGCGAATCATGCCCTAAAAATGTCTGTTTCTCACAGTTGAGTGGAAGGAGCCTCAGGTGATTAGCTGAGATGTAAACATCTATATTAGTGACATTTAAAGTTGTGTGACCTGAATCCCACCCCCACTGAATGTCTTTCTCCCTCTCTCTCTCACACACACATACAGAGTGTGCATATACGTATCTCGAAGAAGCTTTCACGTCAGGCTCTCTGGCTGCTGTCTGTGGAGCCTTCTGCTCTGTGTTTCACTAAGGCACTGCAACGTAGCTTGGAAACAGATAGTCCTGTTTAAATAGACTGGTTTGCTCCCCGTTTTCATACTCCCCAGGATTCAGTCTAAATTCATTTGCCACTTTCACTAGCGCTGTTGAGGATACACAAATGTCCAGTGCGTGGTCGTCAAGCTGGATGAGTTTGTGATTCCAGCTATGTCACCACACTGTACATCTCTTTTAGGCTTCAGAGCACTGCAGGTCAATCTAGATTTCTGGAGAGTGAATGTAAGTGCATTTGGCACCCAGGCATTATTGTTCGGTTTTGAGGGGAAAATCGCTAGAGCTTACATGGCTGTGCCTGTACTTTAATGGCACGACAGAAACTATTAGAACTCTTTTTACCGAACAGTAAGTGGAGGAAAGTGGAATTTTAGTACAGTTTTTTCACTTGCCTTGGATTATTCCTAAGCGATTGAACGGTCCAAATTACAGCAGAGAATGGAAACATGCATTCAGAAAATCTGCGCTAAATGGCATAATACAGAAAGCTGGGGGTTATGACAGCATTTAGCAGACATGTTTGGAAGTGGTCAGGTAGGTACACACATAACCTACACTGGTGACATGGGCCGTTGCACTTGAAATGCCATCTCAGATTGGAAAACTGAAACCTGCTTGTGACGTTGCTCATTTCACATGTCCTGGTTAAGTGTGAGTTTCTGAATATTCAATTACTACTTTTTAGCTGCTCTTTCTCTGAATACACAGCCTTCTCCACATCCTGCTGGCGCCAGTGCTCTCACTGGCTTCAGAGAGAGCTGCCCAGATTGAGAACCAAGGAAGCAGTGCAAATCTTTATTGTTCGAAGCAAGGAGGGTGACGCTGTGCGCCTGAGACCTTTTCCCCAGGTGGACATTCAGGAGCTGAAGAGTATAATTGAATAACTATTCATTCAGATCTTTATAAACTATCAGAGACACTGAGGAACAGAGAAGGATGAGGAATATGCCAGAATACGAGAATCACCTAATGCAACGGGCAATAAATCCAGTAGTTGCTATTTATTACTTTGAAATTCACGTTTAGAGCAGAAGTATCTGCCTCACAGAACCTGTGATTGTCTGTAAAATGAAGAAGGAAAATGACACTGGCTCTTGTCTTTGGCAATGCAAATATAATGTTTTCTTATGAAACTCAGACTGTTTATGTGCTTAGAGGATCATTTTTTTGGCACTTACAAAAAGTACCATTTTCCTCATGCTGCTACTAAGAACAGTCTGAATGAGAAATTTAAAAAATCAACTGAAATTGAAGAACAGGGAATATACGGAGAGAGGCGGTTTTGGTTTTGGAGGTGGCCTCTCACTGGTGTCAGTGGGATCTGTGAGCATTTCACACTTCTTTGTATCACGCCCATGAAATTTTCGTAGGTCCTTAACTGAAGTGCCTTGACTAAGATGCACAACGGTGTTGCCACTCTCAGCAGAAAGATGGATGTGAGAATTATTAATCTTGGAGTATTTACAATTCAAAGGCCTTCAGGCTTATAGTTTGATAGCATTTTGGTGCTAAAAAAAAAAACAAACCACCCTGAAATGTGGTGCTGTAAATATAGGAATACGCCTCACCTATACCCTAGGACTGGGAAAATTGATGTATTTGATACGTAGTCAGTTGAAACCGTCGATATATAGTCAGTTGAAGCTATTAGGCACCTCACAAACTACTACAGTTTTTCCTAACACTTACTATATTTCTTATTCATCTGGTATTTTTTTGCAGCATTGATACTAATGAACAGTTAAGGAAAAATGAGGTTCGCTTGCAGTTTTTAATAACATTTCACAGACAAAGCAGCAGCAGCTAATGGAGAGCGAAAACTGAACGTGTAAACACATCAGTCAAACCAGTCTCATCTCAGCTTCTGACACCAGCTCTGTCCTTCACATCTTCATGTTTATCAGCTCTGCTAGTCTTAGGTACCCGGGATGAAATGAGTCCAACTGCTTCCTTCCTGAGAGGCCGTCTGATGCATCGTTAGCTGCAGCGTGAACCACCAGCCCAGCAAGCCTTTCAGCGAGGGATGTTTCTCCAGTTGTACCAAAAAGGGACAAAAAGCCGATTTATTTCTCTCTGGTTGTGGCTTTGCAAATCACTGAATACTTTGTGCTCAAGATGAAGAGGTAACGCACGCGGTTCTGAGCACCCCGAAGGACTGAGCCCCGCCTGAATAAACCGCAGCCTAGAGTAATCTCAGATAATAAGCTCTGCCTAAAGTTCAGAATATAGAACAGAATATAAAGCAGCTCCTTATCAAAGCCATTCTTGCCTAATTCATCTTATCTTTACATTATCAGTAAAACTTGCTACATACGAAATAACTGCAATCGTGTCCTCAGCGCTGAATTATTAATGCCTGCTGGAACAGCTGTTCTGTTAGCAGCTTCAGTAGGAGTTAGTACATACTTCTGGCCATTTTCCTTATTGTTCTCTTTCATAAGTTATTGAAATGATGTCCCGGAACAGGTAATGCACTTGACATGTGATGCCTGCTCTAAAGAAGCAGCGCACCTTTTTCTTTTCTTAAGAGACGCTTTAATAGCTTTCCATTGCACATGTATTCTGCTTTCCAGTTCCCTAGTGGGACTGCCGCCTTGCTGGTTCGGAGACTCATCCGGCAGGAAAGTGTCAGCTAGAATAATTTCCAAGCCAGAAGAGGATGATGAAGAACTTGGCCACGTGTGGGAATAGGATTTGTTTGAAATTTCCACAACCCAGACAGTCCCAGTTTCGTTTCTAAGCAGAGACGCAGAACATGATCTGTCGGTGCAGGGGGGGGAAGCGACAATGAAGATAATCTGTCTGTGGCTTAAAATGGCTGAAAGTGAGTCAGCAAAACATGAGGTTAAGCTGTGTCTGTGCTATGTGGAAAAGCACTTCTATCCAACAAACAGTTTCTTATGATGTTTCCATGTCAACAGCTATAATAGGACACCATCAGTTTGTGCAGTTCTCAACTGGAAAAGTACAAGACAGTAAGTTAGACCATGAATTTAGAGAAGAAAACCCATTGAAATAAAAGCTTGTGGGAATACAGTCAAAAGTTGCAGATCTAAATATGTGCATTGGCACAGCACAAGCTAGCAGAGGCTCGTAGCATAGTGGCCAACGTGAGGAAAAGAGATAAGACTGCTTAGCCTCTATTAAAGAGTTTTCTACCTGAAATTTTATATGGAAAAATAATAAAGACACTGTAGAACAGGATCTCCAAATCAGCTGCATTGGAAAAAAGCCAAGAACAGTGTCGAAACAGGACATAACCCTGCTGAAAAGGGCAGTGGTAATTCCTATTTGAAGTGCCTTCTAAGAAAGATAAATGAGGAGGATCTTTTGTCTCACCACAAGTCCGTCTATGAGAAGGGAGCCCAACCAAGTTAAGTGATGAGGTTAAGTGGGACCAGTAGGCTTTGTTTACCCTTTTATTTCTCGTTAGAAATAGATATGACTGTACTAACTCTACATTGAGCCTGGGAAGGATGTGGGGAGTTGTCTACCAGAGTTGGGGATCATAGGGAGCTCCTCAGCAACTCCATTTGGTCACTCCCTGCCACCCCACTCTTGTAACAGGGAACAAAAGTCCTGAAACAGAAAGACCAGGTTCTCCCAGGCCTCCCTGGCATCATGTTGAATACATCCTGGTTTAGATGCAGCTCATTTGCCAAGTTAGCTGCCGGTGGTGGTGGTGTGGAGCTGGTCAATAGGGCAAGCTGGTGTCCAAGGGAAGCCAGCTCAGCGTTGGGGGTACCAGCCCCAGCGGGATGCTGTGCGAGTCTCTGTCCCTCTCACACCAGCCTCAGCAGGTGGGATTTGATCCTCTCTGAATGTGCCTCATATTCAGAGCAAATGGAGTAAAAAAAGATCTCAGAGATTAGTGTACCTGTGTGTGTCTATGTATGGCTGTGCGCGTGTGTACATCTGCATTCTGCCACGTCTCCGACTTCATCTCTTGTGAAGACTCTGATTGTGGGTCACGCTTCTCTTACAAGTACTTACTCTAATTGCTTTACCTACAAACGTAGCAAATAAAAGAAGACTAACAGGCAGAGCTGTCTAGTGAAGAGTTTACCAGATGTCCCTCACTAAATAGGAATTATAATAATGAAGCATTCACCCACTTTCCATAAATTCCATTTCTTTTTCTTACGCTTTTCCACTGAATTTGCAGGCAACCCCTTTGTTGTGCTGCTGTAATTATCAACACACCTGCTAGCACCAGATAATACCTACTGCTACGCAAACCGCCGCTTACAGAGGAGGCAACAGCGTGTTGCTATTTCTGCTCCCACATCTTCCTCCTCGTTGTTCCAAAGGGTCCGGGCATAGTGGGCAGCAGCTGAAAGCTTTGTGAAAAATTAGGACAGAAGCAGTTGCTTGACAGAATACAAGGATTATTTTTTTTCTAAGCTCATATTTCTAATCACTTCGATTTTAGTTATGCCAGGTTAGAATAGTTTTTACCTTGGCGTGCTGCTAATGATACGTGTCCTCTCCATTTCCAAGAAGTATCAATATTCCTTTCTTTCTGTGAGCCAAAAAGGTCTGTAATTTCCCTTTTTAAAAAGCACTATCTCTGCAGACACGCTTTCTCTTCTTGATGTCCTTGAGACATTTTAGAATCCAGGTAGAGGTTGCAGTGACTGGCTGTTGTAATTATTCCTTTCTGCAGAGATTGTAAGACAATTTGTACAGATAAGGATCGTAGGTTATCAATCACAAAACGGAAGCACAGCCTAAGGGCCATCAGGCAGTGTTTTGCCGCTTTCTTGCAGATGGTTCAAGATACAAAGCCACAGTTCGGTCCTTTCGGCGGTTCCCCTCTGCACCCAGCCAGTCATCTTTTGTTTGTCTGTCAAGATCCGTGTTGCTGAGAATCCTTCAGGATCTATTCTTGTACAAGAAGTAAAGTTTAGATTTGAAAAACGTCTATGGTTTCTTCAAGTATTTCTGTACGAGGAAACAGATATCTATGTGAACCCCTCATCTTGGAAACAGATTGACTGAGACTGAACAGAATCAAACCCATTTTCAGCAGCACTGCAGGAAACATGGCAGAAGCTATGTTTCTGACGTGGTTTGCAGGTTCAAAATGCAACCGTCCTTTCCACGTAAGCATTGAAAGTGATTTTGTCCTTTCTATACTGGCAGGCGGAGCACTGCCACATCCCTGGAGAGCTATTGCGACGAGAGGGCTCTGCTGCAGGGAGAAGCTGTGAATGTAATGTCCTGTGAGATGCTCTGGAAAGTGCATTCCCTACCCTGCCCCAGGGTCTCATCCAGACATGACATCACAGGCAGATTTTTATGACATCCGCTTATTCTTAATCTAATAGCAAATTTATCACATTATTAAATAACTTAGATTTTACTTCTATGTATTGTTGTTTGTCACTCTAGTGCCTGGTCCTGATTTCACACCTGCCCTTCTTTACAGAAAAAAGGATGCGCTCCACTGGCATTAGCATGGTCAGAACTGGGTTCCTAAAGCCTCTACTAGAGCTATGAGGAAAAGCATGATTTCAGTGCACAGCGCTTCAAATTTGATTCACATGGGTTTGATTCTGGCTGAAGTTAGCTCCCACTAAAGTGCAATTAGAGCCATCACTCTTTACCCTGGTTTCAAGTCAGAATCATGAGATGTTCCGGGCGTGAAAATCAGAAATCTTCCTTCCTGACTGATATTTGCATGTGGAATCATCTCGAAAGGCTCATGAACTTTAGCAGATCTTTCGGCAAAGCTGAACTGGATCTGAATTTTCTTGTTAAGTGTCTGGAAATCTAATCATCTACTTATACTTTAATAATAAATTAGAATACCAGTAAGAAAAACAAAGCACAAATTAATAGCAGTGAACCCTTACGCTCTTCGTATCAATTTCTGTGTTGGGCTTAGTATCCAGCCAGGCCTAGTGGTTACTGCTAGAAGATGACAGGTCCGTTTGAAGTCCACAGCTCACAACATCTCCTGATGCAAGTGCAGTAACCACAGGCATCCATCACAGGTTATAGACTTCCATGCACAACAGAAATGAAGCCTGGCGGCCAGGGTTGTTTCACTGATTTTGTGGCAAATAACTGTTCTTCCACGTAAATCTGATCTCATTCAGCAAACGCCTGAGAATTTATTTCAATATCTGAATGATACGTTGCCTTTTTACATAGGCCAATAGGTATGATTTGATTGTAGCTACTGTGTTAATGTAATTGTCTTTTATTTTCTAGATGCTTTCAGGATTCTGTATTTTTAAAGATTTTTTTAGTGTGCATTCATTTACATTGCTGTTTGCTTCTAAAATTCAGAAAATGGTTAAATAGAACATAATTAGAAATACAGAGATTTGTTTTCAATTCCTTGTCCTCAGTAACCAATTTATCTGCCTTTGTCCATCTGCTGCACGAGAGTAGACAGTGATCCAGTTAGCAGTAGTCACCTATAGGCTCCCTTGCAGAATATCAAAACAATTTCAAAAGTTTGGATAAAATTCAACAGGCAGTTTTGCTTTTGAGGGGGATTGCAACAGCTTTGTCTGCAAGAAATCCGGAGAAAAAAAATGTAAAAGAAATAACAGTCAGCAGGCGGGACATTCTTCTCACTGAAGATATGAAATAATAATGACTTTGACTGAATTAATGACTTGAAAATTATCCAGCTGAATGCAGGGACCATTGCTGAATTTAGAGCCTGTAGAAGATGAGGTTGTTTTCCTCTTAATAGGGCGTGAAAGAGTTGTATGGTAGGTGCTTCTTAAGCTACTTTAGTTTTATTTTTTCTGTAGTGCCATCCCAAAGCCATCAGGCACTGGGTAGACGTGAGAATATATTCCTTTTTAATGTGGACAGTGTGCAGAAGGGTCAAAGTTTCCTTTTCCTAAATTTTTTAATTGATATAGTTTCCTTGGTTCAGTGCAGCAGCTCTTAATTTGCAGTAAGGTGAGTGAAAATTCCTACTTGGTTTGTTGGGGCTTGAATTTTTAAGAAAGGACACTTCGATTATATTCAGATTTCAGTGCTGCTTTTTTAGGAAATTTTATAAAAGTATTAAGTCTCTGCAGTTGCATTTTTCATGTTCCATCGATGGAAATGAACCACGTACCCCAGCACATTACACAAAAGACTTGCATTCTTTTTTCTACCAGTTCCCTTGGGTTCTAAATATATTCCAGAGCGGGGGACATCAATTTGAAATGAGATTTTTGTTATATTTGGGAAGAGCAGGTAGATAAGTCTATGGAATGAGGGAAATATTCTAAATATGTTTATTAAACATTCAGTAATAATTATGTCTTCTACAAACAGCATTAAAATCCATCTGCAGTCATTATAACTAATGGTTGATGTGGCGTGAATCAAGGAGTCGTACGCCATCGTAAATCAGACAAAAATCTTAGTACTAACAAGAATTTTACTCCAAGTTACCGTTTAGAAGTGCGCTGCCTGTTTAAAGAACATAAAGAATTTTCCATCCTGAGCTCTTCCTGGAGGAAGATAAGTGGTATCACTATGGAATTAAGGAGCTCAGATTCTGCATTGATTTAGGGACTAAAAATACAGAATTATATTGTTAGAGAGACATGGAGCGATGCTGAAGCACTATGATGAGCTGTTTGTTCACTGTAGGACACCTGCTTACAGTTATTGGAGATAAAACAGATTTTGAATAAATCATCTGAGGCTCTAAGTCATAGAACTCTGAAGAGCTTGGGGTCAAACTTTATCTGAAATTTCTGAATTAGATGTGTGAAAGAGGTTGGATTTTTTTATTGCAGCCAAAATGGAAAAGGAGACTCACCAGAGCCAGTTTTTCTAATGGGGTCAGAAGAGTTCTTCTAATGCTTAAGTTTCAGGTCAATATGACCAAGGCTCTGGCTTAGTTATGAGGTGTTATCGAATCATAGAATGGTTCGGGTTAGAAAGGATCTTAAAGACCATCTAGTTCCAACCCCCTGCCCTGGGCAGGGACACCTAAGGCAGTCTCTTGCTTCCTAACCTGTCATATCATTAAGGCGCTGGAACCACAAATCATAAAGAAACCATCTTGACTCAAATAAACTGTTGAAAACACATCACCATATCCTTTGCTTTGAAAGCGTGTCACACATCTGGCCTTTCATCCATTTCTGTTACCAGAGGCAGAACAAAGAAGAGTAAAACTCTCTTGAGTCTTCAGTGTTGGTATTTCTCTGCAGAGCTGTCTGGAAATGAGCTGATAGCAGTCCGAGCGCATTGGAATCTGATCTGTCTCCACCCCTAATCTAGAGGTATAGCCTTCTAAGTTAAGGATTTTGTCTTTTCAGTCAGCAAAAAAAAAGGGAATATTTATTGTAATTATGTTGTTCTTACATACCAAAAAGGCTACGCCCACAAGAGAGGCTCAGGAGTGCTGAGATGTGGACAAAATCGACACTTGTGCTCTCTTCGAGTGTTGCTAGAAAGTAGACTTGCTGACATTTAGGTCAAATAATTCAGTAAGATTCTCTCAGAGTGATATTTATAGAAGAAGCATTACAATCTCTTGAAGTCGAACAATGGATATGTTTTTCTTGATGTGCTTTACCTCTGCTTACGCTATGTACATAATTGGACTTTATGGGGTAAAGATCATTTTAAAAATCAGCTATGCAGACTGCTCTTGGAAGAATGAAGTACCAACAGAAGTAATTTAGTCTAATTAGACCTGGTGAGAAATGCTTGTATGAAACTATAAATACTTTTTAAATAATCATGATAGTCTGGGACTTAAAGATTCTGTACTTCTGTGAATTATTCTTTCCCAGTGTGTGTGCAGAATAATCTAATCATCCCCAATTGCAACAATAATTGAAACTTTGTTTGAGCTGATTAAGTAATTTTAGAATTTATTTTCCGATTTCTTAGCATTTTTCACTGATAAAAGCTGTCATCTACTACGCGGGCTAAAGTTTCCTCTGCCAATATTTTGTTTGACCTAGATTTCCCTAATGGCTGATTAATTGATAATTGTGCTTGGTAAAATAAGAAAGTAGGTGTTTCTAGTTTGGGGTTGCTGAGCAATCATGGTCCGTAGAAGGGAGCAGTTCTTTACATTTCCCGAAGGCCTATGAAATTGTACCTCATGCTTTAATGGAGGGAAAGCATTTGACTCCAGTGCATTTGCAGCTTAAAATTACAATAATTGAATACTTATGATGGCCTCAGTCATCCTGCTTCTCCTATGAGCAAGAGAAAGTAATGTTAGATGGATGTACTTCCTGTTTCTATTCCCTTACAGGCCCCTGTTGGGAATACCTTGTTTCCTGGGTTGGAAATGGCTCCTATTCCCATTAAGCAAGGGTTAAATGCCTCCTCCTGGAGCACAAGTCCCCAAAACAGACATGGAACAAGGAGGTTGCTTCCCCCAGCGAGGAACGAACATTCTTGTGGATAGTCCCTGTATCTTAAAGGATGGTAGGCTGCTAAACCTGCCTGGAAAACTTCCACATAGTCACCACTACAGACTTCTAATAATGGATAGTCCTATGGTTAGATCGATAGTCGTAGATTTAGAAAGCTGGAGTTTGTTTTACTTCTCTACCGCGCCATTCCCATGATGCCCTGGGGCATTTCAGTAGGTCAGGCACAAACAATAACCCTCCTGCAATTTTCCTGCCAGGGCACATGGCTGGCTCATGCCTACCTTGCCATCCTCCAGGACTCCCAGGGCCTGCAGAGCTGCTCCCCAGGCTGTCAGTCCCTGTCCCATGACAATGAGGAGGTTAGTCTGTTCCAGGTGCAGGACTTTGCGCATGTCCTTCTTGAGTTTCACAAGGTTGCTGTTGGCCCCATCCAACCCCAGCCTTGGTCCCTCTAGATGTCAGACCCGCCCTCAAGTATATTGGGTGAACCCAGTGTAGTGCTGTCTGCTCACCTGATGGGAGTGCACGTCTCACCTCCTCCAGGTCTTTGGTAAAGACATGATACATGACAGAGAACACAAGATAGCCATCCCAAGATAGACCCCTGTGATACCCTACTTCATACTGCCGTCTAGGTAGAGTACAAATCATTAACCACAGCCCTCTGAGGCTGATAACCAGCCACTCTTTTATCCAACTAGTTGTCCAGCCATCCAGACCATAATGTCCTGGCTTGGATATAAAAATATTTTAGGATACAAGAAATAAAAGTCTTGTTAAGATCAAGGTAAATTACATCTACTGTTCACTTTCATCTGCAAACACAGTCATTTTATCCTAGATGGCCATCAGGTCCCCCAGGCATGATTTACCCACGGTCGGTTCATGCTCACTGTTCCCAGGGTTCTTTTTCTCCTTCACGTGCTCAGAAATGTGATCCAAATGGACTTGCTCCTTGACTTTCTTAGGCACAAAAGGAAGGCTGATCAGCCTGTAGTTCTTCAAGTCATTTGGTCTTTTCTTTAAGATGGGTTTGACGTTTCCAGTCATCAGGGACTTCCTCTCATCTCCACAATCTTTCAAAGATGACAGAGGCCTGGCTGTGACATTGGCCAGTTCTCTCCACCCCCTTGGACACAGCTCATCAGGTCCCATGGACTTACATGGGTCAAGTTCAGTCCTCAGCCACTGCTGGTCATTGTTATTCCTGAATCCCATCTCTTACCTTGTTGGTAAAGACTGAGACAGGGTAGGCATTGAGCTGCTCAGCCTTATCTGTGTCTGCTGTCACTAAATCATCCGATCCATTCCGGACTCACGTTTCCTTTGTTCAGCCTTTTACTGCCAATGTAAGTGTAAAAGCTCTCATTAAGCTTAATGCCCCTGGCAAACCTCAACTCAAGTAGAGCTTTGGCTTTCCTGAAACCATCCCTTACACGCCTGGTCAACATTTCTAAATTTCTCCTTTGTAGCCCGTCCCTGCATCCACCCCTGTATGCTGCATTTTTGCATGAAGGGTGCCAATGATCAAGCATCACACAGTAGTGTCTGCCTAGTAGCTCAAATTTAAAAAAAAAGTTCAAGTTGCATCTTTCTTTTAATCATTTTTTATCTGTTCTCTATATACTAAATCATGGTCTTCTACAAGTTATTTTCCATCATTCCTTTTTTATGCTCTAATTGGTTAACATACATTAAATAAACATATTAACTGAAATTATTAACATCACTCTGTTCTGTTCTTGCTCTATCTGTCTCTTTAATACTATATTTGAACAGTTCCCCGTCTCCACATCCTTCTCCACAGTATACTGCAGGTACCTTGTGTAGATTTCCATTAGTCCTTTGATGAACTACAGGCATGTTGCTCATTAACCCATTATCTAAGAGCTCATCAGTCGTGCTTTTCAGCTCTTCATTACTTCAATAGCACAGCTACAGTCATTACGTTTCACTTCTTTCAGCCCTTCATAGCCGTGCTTTTGCGCCTCTCTGGAACTCAGAATGAAGTGGACGGGATTTTGGCTGTCTAGGACTCAGGCTGTAATGCACGAACCTAGAGGATGTTCGCTGTCATTATAGTTACAGACATCTATTATTTTGGGGGGTTGAGTGAGAAGCAAATTTGTGAGACTCCACTATTCAGTACTTGTTCCCCAGGGCAGCGTTTTGAAATTATAGTCCGTCCCTTGAGGTACGTTTCCACTCTTGCAGTCCAGTTGCGTATTTCAAACAAATTTTTCTAGCTTAATTTGGATTCAGTCCTTGCTGCATTTCAGAAAGAATGGGATTACAGTCCTCTAAAGGATTACTCCATTCAGGTCCTTGCATCAATGTGCAAATAAAATGGTAATTGAAAAAATACACCTTTATCAATGATGTATTTTAGCGTTCTAAGGATTCTGCTCAGTTGAATAACATCACAATTCACTTTCATGTAATTAGAGCATCACAATAAATTCTCAACCATTCAATAATCTGGCCATTTTCTCAAATTTCATAAGACATCGGTTAAACTATAATTAAACCATCATGAATGCCTTCTGCTCCCAGCCTGTCTTCTTCTCAAACAAATCACCCCTCATAATTAATTGAATGGTATGAGGGAAACAAGAATTGTAACTACTTGAAAACATATTTCTACAGCTAGTACAACCATACAAATAATGCTGTTTCAACAGCATTCCTTTCAGATTCATGGTAACTGGAAAGGAAGAAATGCTTAAATTGTAGCAAGGCATGGTAGCATGACAGTCCCCGTGTTTTAATGTTCTGATTTTTTCAGGCCATCCCAGACCTTTGTAATAACATAAATCTTTTCATTGCTATCACATCACTCCTACCTGAATTTAAATCCTATTCTCATGCTATGTAGGCAGAAGATAATCTCATTTTATTTGGTAAACCTCCAGGTTTTGTTTAGTAAAACCCAGGGATGAGCTGCTCCTCTTAATGACAGGGAGCAAAGTAAGTGAGCTTTGAGATAATCCCATTTAGTGACAGTCTGTGAAGGAAGTTAATGCATTTTTTGTAGGCCTTTCCCAGTATTTGGTGCATTGCGTCTGCAGCAAATACTGTTCTTTACCTCTTTTATCTCTTAAGGGAAAGCCTATGAGACTTCTTTCCATGACACCATTTTGAAAGTGATGTATTGATTTATCTTCATTGATCTCACTGCACAGTGTTTAAGGAATTGATGTTGCCATTCAGCAACACGGCACACTCTTGTTCTCCCTCAAGTCAATGCAAAATGGGTCAGACCTTGAACCACCACACTCCATACTGAATAGTTTTCAGTGTCGCTCAAGGAGAACTGACTTCTTGGTCAAAGCAGAGAATTTAGCGGCCTGTATAAAAAACAGTATTGCTGATTAATGGGGGGAGGAACTTAGAAGGGACTTTATTAAAAGCATTTTCCAAGGTGGCTTGTAGGAATAAGCAATCCTCAGGAAGCCGGGTGAGGATGCAGAAGCAGTGAGCATAGCTGACTCAAGTATTTAGCCTGTAGAAGTACCAGCAACTTTCAGGTCATAGTATGAGCTACAGGAGCCCAGCTTTGGCAACACAACATCTCATGGTCTACAGAGGGTGATCCAAGGTGCCTAACTTAGTTATATAAATTCTGTGTACAGTAAGTGGAAGTGTTGAGTAGGGAATACAGTTTTGCTGTGCTAAGCAGGGAGTTTGGCCAAATGCATCTTAATGGAGCCCCCTTACAGAGGACGGCAACACCTTAGGGATGGGTTAGGTTCAATCGCTCTGCCCTGGATTTAGCTTAGGGGAAAAAATAAGTGCTGGAATACATCTGAATTCTCACTCTTGCCGAAAGCCTGGCTTCAGTCTCTGAATTAGGTACCGCTCTCCTGGGAATTTGAGACGAAAGTTGTACAAGTGAGGATAGGCGCTTTACTGCACAACACTGTCTGTCTAAAATGTAAGAGGAAGAGATGCTGGTGATGATGGTGTTCCTCACATTTTGCAAAACACCCTGGCAGGTGCATATCCTTTTTCCCTGCATTATTGCGGTTTCAGTCAAAGCCAACCTGGAATCACTGATGACAGTCAGGACAGACCATTCGCCACTGCATTCCTCAGCCTCCAGCTGAGGGGTGCCCACCAACTTCTTTCTCCCAAACTTTAACCTTCCTGACCCCTCAGTCACACTGCCTTTTCAAGGGAAGGGGTGAAAATGTCCTTTCCACAAATGGCATCCTGGTGGTTAGAGCACTTTATGAAGATGAGAGAGTTCTGGCTTTGAATCCCTTCAGTCTGCTGAGGGAACTGCATTCCTATCTCCCACTTCCTCAGTCAACGGTGTGGCAAAATCTTGAATTTCCCACACTCAAGTAAGTTTCTAAGACTAGACTACTAGGAAAAGTTAAATGTCCTAGCTGCACTTTTGAATGGGAATAGCCTTTCCTATTGTTATTTTTCTGCATTCACTTTTCTGTATGTTTGTTAGGCATGTTCGAAGCACAATAAGATTGACCCCTTTAGGGTTTAAATGCAGACTGGATATTTCTCTGCTTTTAATGTGAATTCCATAAATGTTTAAATGAGAGAGAGAGAGAGAGATCCAGCTTCTCATAAATATGCGAGAGCAAATGTAGTCTGAAATACTTGGTCTACTGAAGGGAGTAGGAACTCTGAATTTTGCAGTAAGGCCTTGCTTCTTAAAATCCATCTAAGCCCATTTTAGACATTAAAAATAGTCAGTCTGAATCTTGTTCTCCCCTTTTGAGTAACCTATCAGCCTACAGAGAGTTTTGTCATGGAGTGTATTCAATACCCTTTTACCTTACTGAACTTCAAGCAACTACCAAAGAGGTGAGATTAGAAATGGTTCTGATTTTCAGGATCATCGGAAGCTTTCTGAATAGCGATCATCAAGAAAGCCCAAGGAAATTACAATCGCAGTCAGAGCTGTATCTCAAACAAATCACATGCCAGCCTCAAAATTCATGCTGCTGTAGAGCTCTCGGAGCTGCCATTTTCTCCCAAAGAAGCCCTTAAACTAGCAAGCCATTTTAAAGACAATATCAATGATTAGCAAAGAAAATATCATAGTTAATTTGTGAACCACAGTCGCATTAATGAATTCATTGCACTCCAAAATAGGAATTCCGACTCCTGCAATGTGATATGTTAGATATGGCTTCATCTCACCAACAAACTGATATTATTTCTAAAAATACATTACTGTGGCACAATTCTTTGGGTATGGCTATATAATCCAGATAATCTAGCAGCCCGGTTTGTGCCCAAGGCTTTGATTGCTCACACTGTGCTGCTCGTTTACTCCCAAACTCTGTTTCGGAGCAAACTAACTAGTTGCCTTCAACACCAGCTGTGGAGAGGTTATTTTTAGGATAGATCACTCCAGAGATTTCTTTGGGTGGCATGGAGAAGACATCACAGGGTTTGGTTCCCTTTGCATGACACAGTCTGGCAGACTCTAACTCGGAGACCTCCATACACCCTCATGCTACTTGTTTAGGACATGCAACAGTCTTCTGGTGTCATGCTATGAAACACGGTCTGGGAGGCAACGACATACAGTTCACATTACTTCAGCCACTTTGAAGAGGAAGAATACCACATTCATAAAATAATTATTTCTCGGGGCCGCAGCATGTGACGTGGGCTCAAAGCAGCCCCAAACCCAGTGCTAAGCAGCGTGAATCACATCTGCTAGAGGGAATTAGCCTTGGACAGTGGGGCTGCAAACCAGTAGACAGGACTGAGCACTCTCTGGTGCAGATATGTCTAATTGCATAAATATAGCCTAATAATAAGACATCTGCATCCTTTTATAATTAACTTCTTTAGGAAAAGTGTCCAGATTCCAAAAGATCTTCACGACAAATGTCTCAGTCCAGAGGAAATTTGGTAGGCAGTGAAACCATACATCTGGGTTGTGTTGGTTCAGAAACGTCAGGCTATTTTTACACAGATGTCAAGAGTTATAAGAACTGCTTCCCCCCACCCCCAGTATAATTATTTCACACCTGCCCAACACTTTCCCTTCAGTCTCTGTCTTGTGGAGGCCAGTTTCATGGCATTTGTAGCGGAGATGTACGGTTGTTTCTAATCTTGCTTCTCTTTGAAATTCTGCAGACATTGCAAAAGACCCAGCAGCTGTTGCTTTAAAATGCAGATAAGTAGGACACTATGCCACTCGCGGGTGCCATCATTACAGACCCATGTTACTGTTTCCTGTCAGCTAGAAGTTAATCACTTCATTTTTTACCCTGTCAATCATTGAGCAAGAGACGAGAACAAAGATGTCTTTAGGGAATGCATGGCATCTTTTTTCTCCAAGGCATTTTTTGCATCAACATTATGATGGTATTTCTTATATTTAGCTTAGCATACGAGGTGTAAGCATATAGAAATATTCCTTAAAACATTTCTTTAGGTGTTGTTGCTTCAGCATTTATTTAAAATTCAATCTAATAGTTTATTTTCCCTAGAAATGCAAACGTTTTTACTAATGAGGTTTGAGAAACAGTTTCCAGGAAATTGCCCTTCTACTCATATCTTTGCCCGAAGGCAAAAGGACCTAGATTTGTAGTGGGAGATTTTCTCTAAAAATGATGAATACTTGGATTAACTGCAAAAAGAAATATGCTGCTGTATGAGGACATTAGACGTATTCAACAGTTTGGTTAAAAACCTAATATTACTCTGCTAGGTTAGGAAGATGTGCGTACATCCACTATCTTGCAAACCTGAACACATATAGGTACTTTTTTAATTAGTGTATGTGCTAAGTCTTGTACAAGTGAAATTCTGTAACAAAAAAAAAAAAAGTACTCTCTCATGAAAACAACAAATCAGTTAAATTTGTCTTTCAGGAAGATTTTTCAGTGCCCTTAGATCTGTGATGTGTTTTCAATCCCTGTATTCAGTCCGAGACTACTCAATAGTGGAAAACCAAAAAGATTACTCAAAATAATATTGTATAAATTGATTTAAATTATTTCGATTTCAAATCTTTAGTAACTGTGTTACCAAGACTTTCAGATAAAAATTAGGCGCACCGTCCCTTTAAACCTAGCCATCAGAAGAAAGGAAAAGGAAAGGGCATTGTCTGAAAGAAATGTTTCGATAATAGCATAAAAATCGTCATATCCATCTCTCAGTTAGTGTTTTTAACATCTCTAAGCTTTCTCTGAAGGAAGGACTAAGTGAAGAAATAGAGATACGGACTTACATAGCCTGAAGACTATGGCCCTAGGAGTTGGCCCTAGGAGTGGGTCCCGGTTCTGTACTGGGTCCCACCCTAATGCTCGGTTCGTGGGCAGCTGCATTGTGTATGTGCAAATGGGGTTTCAGCTTGAATTCCTGAGTTGGTTTCCACAAATATGGCAGGACATAAACATAAAAGTTGTCTTTCAAGCAGGTTGTCACAAGCCAAACGTTCCAAATGTATAACTGTTTCAAGTCACACAGATGATCTAACCCAAACCCCAGTGGTGCAGGGGGAATGTGTGAACATGACCACCAAACTCTGTTGGACCAAAGGGCCTTCTCACCCATTATTCTGGCTCAATTAGAATCTGATAGCAGATCCTCTGAGATAATATAAAAATAGCCCTTGATGGGGTTTTCTCTCCTTTGGAAGAATTTTTTTAGGCCCATTTAAACTTTCAGACTCTACAGCATGCACTGGTTAATTGCATCCTGTATATTGTCTGTTAGTGGTTAAATTACGATTCCCTCCATTTCTTGTATTGTGAGAACAGTGAATCAGTGTCCCCTATTCCCACTTCCCTGGAATTTGTAATTTCATTAACTTTTAGTATACTCTTTTGTTGGTCATCTTTTTTAAAGCTGGCAAGTTTTAGTCTGTATAATCTGCCTCTGTGAGAAAATTGCCCTTATTGGCCTCATTCTTCTCCTTCTCTGCCTTTTCCAGGTCCTCTTTGGGATGAGGGGATCAGGACTGTCTGTAGCAGAAGTGTGTGGGTGTCTGTATCATGGTATAACAGCAATGATTTCTGTTGGGTTCTTTAACCATTCCCTTAAATTTTAGGAACAAATTTGCATTTCTCAGTACTGCCAAGCATTAAGTTCATGTTTTCCTAGAAAAATATACAAAGTCTCCATAATTTCTTCCCTGAGGAGTAATTACTTAGCTAGGCTATACCAGTACGTACATTTACCAAGGGCTGATATTCCCCATGCCTCACTTTGCGTTTATAGGCATTGAATTTCATCAAGTATTTTATCATCCAGTCACTTGGCACTTTTAAATCCTTTTGCAAGCCTTCTCAGTCAGTTTTTGGGTTTACCACCCTTCATACTTCGGTGTCTTCAGCAAATATTATTGCCTCATTTTTCACCACCTTTTCTAGATCACTCATGGGAATTTCTCCATTGTGAAAATGAAATGTTTGTTAACCCTTGTTTCCTATCCTCTAAACATTTACTAATCCTTTGCTCCTAGACCACTATATGTTTTATATTTTATGACTTTTTCTTGGTGAGGACGTCTGTCATAAGCTTTCTGGAAATCCAAGTGATATTCCTGGTCCATGGGATCCCTCTTCCTCTAAAGAGGTTAAGGAGATCTAGCTGTTACTCAAGTCAGATTTAATTCATTTGTGGTCTCCTTTGAAAAAACTGGCTTCATATTTTCCACTTCCACATGTTTGAGTCATTCATCTCATCCTGGTAATTTATTACTATTCATTTTATTGATTTTTTATTAAACTTTGTCTACCGACACATCAAGTGCAGACAGTTCCATTGATTTGACAGGTCTGAAAGGATCTTCTGTGGGTTCATACTTAAACGAATCCTGGAGCTGATTGTAAATAATTCATTTAACTTTATTGCTTTGGCCTTTTGTTTCCTGAGCTTTCTTATTACACCCCAATGCCCTGTGTAATTGGTATTTAGTATCTGAATGCTGCACAGTCTTTACTGTAGTTATCCTCGCTATTTGCCTTTGTGGCAGGGAAATGCCATCCATCTTTGCTTTATAAAGACAGAGGCAGGATCAGAGAGACGGGCATTTGGCAAACGATGCTTAGTAATGAAACACTCAGGTTTGAAGTTAAATTGTCTCCACCTTTGAGCCCACAACTCCCAAGGACTGATCTCAGAGGCTAGAAGGTATCAGCTTGGAGGGAGGAGATGAACTAGGTGCCAAGGATTGGATTCACGGCAGCAGGTACATTGAGTGTTGGGATACCTGCAGGAGCCAACCAGAAAAGCTAAGAAGACAGAGGTGTGTCTGAAGCTCTGACTCCTGTTGGTCTCTGTGATTCAGAGCTGGAAGTGACTCCTTGCTGCCAGCCTTCTTTTGGTGCCCACCACCTGCTCTACCAGGAGTTAGGTATCCCAGTTCCTTCAGGTGGGTCTTACACGAGCTGCCAACAAGCATTTGAGGAGGTAGAAGAGTATATCAAAGGTGCTGAAAATAGTGTCTTAAGGCCGGGACAGCCTTTCTTTGTCCTGTTTTACACTTCGGTTGTGAAAGGGTTTGAAGGGGCACATCCTCTTCTCCTCATTGTCCCTACAGAGTCTGGCAATGCAGAGCCATGCCTGCCCCAAGCATCTGCTGGTCTCTGAACAGTGAGTGAGTCTGGACTTGGGTGTAGGCTCACTTGGAGATCGTCTGAAAGCATAGAAACCTCCATGTTGCATGCAGGAGATCCCTCAGCCTTGTGTAAAGGGAGGAACGTTAACACAAACTCTTACAAACAAATCAAGAAAATGAAAAATCTCAACCCACTTCACTAAAGACCAGTAATTCTATGGGACTGATAAATTAGTGGCAGTAAATTATTGCTACAGGTGCAGGAGATAAAAAGATTTTCAGACGTGACCTTGCTATGTGGGACACTTGGGAAGACCTTCTGAAACAATCCCTCAGAGGCAGTCTCATGCTGCAATGAGGGTTTGCTTAATGAACGACTTTCTGGCAAAGAAGATAGTGCCTGTATCTGTTATTTAAGGGAAGAGAAGCTCTTGCTCTTAACTTCAGACAGGGATTTTAAGACACAGATTTTGAGATCGTAAGGCAAAGGAATCTCTAAAGATAAATTAAGGTTTATATAGTCTGATTTTAGGGTTTTTTTTATTTATATTTATTTAATCACATTGTATTTTGTACTGACTTGCTTGTTTATATAGAAAAACTGGAAGCTGCTCATCACAAGACAAGCTCACTCTGTTTGGAGTCTTTCCATTGACTTGTTTCATTTTACAGAGCTTAATGACAGAACTGCAGTGACAAATCACAACTATGGAAAAGAAATATTTCAGACTTTGCTAGAGAAACAGGTATTTCTTTGGCCAATGTTTGATGGGAAATACTAAGTTAATGAGACAGAGACAGAGGAAGAATAGTTTGAGATACTATTAAGAAGATGGCATTTGCACCGCTATGCACAAGTTGTGTTAAACAACCAAAAGGAATTTGATCCTATAAGGTAGGGATGGTAGAGCTGAACATAAGAGAAATGTTTCGATGTTGCTGTAGTAAAATGATTTAAACACATCTGGGAAGCAGGTGCTGTGGTGTGGTCAATCTACAAAGTTAAGGCAGATACGCACAGGTGATTTGAAGCTCCTATTTCACTACTTATTGCTGTTTAATGCAACACAGCTCTTTATGTGCTATAGCAGCTTTTGGTTGCTGAAGTAATTCTAATTATCAAATACAGCCCTCGATCAAGGAGACATGGGGTAGCCCTGGTCAAAAGTTTTCTGATACAATATTGGGATTGACACATCCATAGAAACTCCACATCATAGAATCATAGAATTGCCCAGGTTGGGAGGGACCTTTCAGATCATCGAGTCCAACCATCAACCTAATTCTGACAAGAACCATCACTAAACCATATCTCTAAGCATTATGTCTACCCACCTTTTAAAACCCTTCAGGGATGGTGACTCAACCACTTCCCTGGGCAGCCTGTTCCAATGCTTGACAACCCTTTCAGTGGAGAAATTTCTCCTAATATCCATCCTAAACCTCCCCTGGCACAACTTGAGGCCATTTCCTCTTATCCCATCACCTGTTACCTGGGAGAAGAGCCCAACCCCCACCTCTCTACCCCCTCCTTTCAGGGAGCTGTAGAGAGCGAGAAGGTCTCCCCTCAGCCTCCTTTTCTCCAGGCTGAACACCCCCAGCTCCCTCAGCCGCTCCTCACAAGACTCCTGCTCCAGACCCCTCACCAGCTTCGTAGCCCTTCTATTGACCAAGATGTGTTGACTAAGAGGTATTTAACCCATTTATGCTCTGCCTGTTTGCATAACCCTCTCTCGGCACTAAGGGTACCTCACATCTCCGCAGTAACTGTCCCTCCCTGTCCCCTGTGAGTTTTACCATCTCCTGAGATGTCTGGCAGTCCATGGGCTGCCTGTGCAGGACCCCAGCCGCTGGGAATTCCTCTTCCCGCACTGACTGACTGGTGAGAGTCACCACCTACCCGCAGGGAAAACTGTCAGCGAACTGAAGACTTAAACCTGATTCTCCTTAAGCTGCAAGTTTTCATAATTTGTCACCGGCAGATATTTCAAGTGTTTGATTATTTTATTTTTTTTTTCCATCTGGATTGCTTTGTTCGTGTTTTTTGAACACTGACACTTTTCCATGTCCTTTCTCCTCTCGGGACTAATGCAAGTCGCGCAGGCAATTTCAGTTTCCCGCCTTCTGTATCTATTTTCCTCTATAAATGTGACCTGCTCAGAAGAAAGGTGCATCTAGCCAAGTGTGACAGTGGTTATCAGCAGATGTTTAGGGAACATATAGGAACAGGGTAAAAATGGTCTGATTCTCTCCCCACTGCACACCACAGCCTTCACCAAAGAGACCATCTTTATTCAGCCCTTAAATCACCCAATATATTGCACTGCTGTTTCCATGTTGGAAGTGAACAAATATGAAGTTCCTACAGCCTGCAAATGAGGCTATGAAATACTAAAAAAGTCTAAGAATTGGTCTGGGCAAAAAAAAATGTCATTGATGAGTATTTCAAACAATCTTGTCCACATGAAGTGAGAGAAAAACATCCCTTCAGTCAGAGACCTTTGTTTGTTCGCTTTCTTGCTTGTTTGTTTTTCCATGACTCCCTGGGATGTCAGAATCAAAAAAAGAATTTACTTCTGGGTCTCTATTCTGTTATTCTGTGAGACTCAAACCATTTTAATGGCACAGTTTTTGTATAAGCAATCACTAAATGACAGTGTAATTTACTCTGCAGGCTTTTCTGACAAAATGTGTAGCTTCAATAGATGCTTCCTTCTATTGAAATCAAAGAGATTTCACCCTTTATGTTTAATTTACCCATTGCAGACATTGATATGGCCACTTTACCGTACTCTCTGAGCACTTCACAATACTCTCCTTAAGTATTCTTATTTTACAAGTAGGGAAACAGGACGTCAAATTAGAGAAATTATCGCACCATCTATATCAGCCCATTTTTCTCATTTAATGGAAATGCTCTGCATTCTTCCTTTCCCGTCAGTGCCTAGCACCTTCCTTTACTGTCTGGGGAGTTCAGATTCCTCTAATAATCTCCTCGTTGCACTTAATCTCTTTTCCTAAAACATGAACAAAAGAAAGCCCTCTCTACTCTAAGCCCACAGCCACACCAGGGGTGCCTACGCTGCTCGAAGGTGGCTGAGCTACCAGACACAGTGTAGCTCCCAAATCACTACAGTACAGTCACATCAGCTGTGGTGAGGTACAGCTTTAACTTGGCTTCAGTGCTTTCAAGACTGGGTTAGTACTGGTGCATAGTTCTGGAGAACATCACCTGAAATTGTATGTAGCTTGAGCATCTTTGTACCGTCCTCAGTTGCACACATCAAGGAACTTTTAAGCAAAGTGAATTATTTTAACCCACTGCAGAAAATGCTGTCTCTCAGACACCAAAGTCTGACTGTCATTTTATTCAGAATATAAACTAAAAATTCTTGATATGCCCAAAAGTGATAAATATGATCTGAGATAAACCTTTGTGTCTCAACATATTTTATAATTCAGTCCTGAATAGATACAATCGTAGGTTATTTAGTTTGGAGATCATTCTGAGATTGTATGTCAAACCCCCCCTCTCAAAGCAGAGTCAACTTCAAAATTATGTTAAGTTGCTCAGGTCCTTGTCCAGCTGTGTTTTTAAAATCCCCCAGGACTGCAGAACCTTTCTGCACCACCTGCACCAACGCTCACCATCCTCCTGGGGAGATTTTGCCCTCTCCCACATGTTCAGAGCAGCTCCACTAGTCATGAACTGATCCCTGAGTAATTCAAATGTGAATGTGGTCCAGTGCTGTTCCTTAGTCCTACACGGTCTGTTATATCAAGGACTGGATTTTCAGAAAAGTTCTTGTCATGCTTTCTATGAATTTCTCTATTGGAAGAGTGGGATTTGCGCCTCCTTCCTACAGTGGAAGCAAGAGGGTTGACCTCATGCATTTTCCTCGTTAATGACAAGGTTTGTCGTTCTTATAGAGGCTTTTCCTCCCCTAAAGTAGGGTAGGGTAGGGTAGGGTAGGGTAGGATAGGATAGAATGGAATGGAATGGAATGGAATGGAATGGAATGGAATGGAACATTTCAGTTGGAAGGGACCTACAAGGATCATCTAGTCCAACTGCCTGACCAATTCAGGGCTGACCAAAAACTAAAGCATGTCCTTAAGGGCCTTGTCCAAATGCTTCTGACAGGCTTGGGGCATCCACCACCCCTCTAGAAAGTTTCATCAAGCACCTCATCAAGGTCAGCACCAACATAACATGAGGAAATTTTTGGATCAGCCCATAATGATCATGACACAGAGAGACGTGCTTGTTGAACTGATCTCTTCTACAACTTTCCCAGCTACAAAACCTTTGTGTAAAGGGCATTATTCAATGTTTTTAAAAAACAGAGGAAAGATGCCAGCATAACCCGTAAGCCAGGGAGGGAGTCACTGTTCATTTATAGCTGCCGAAGACATAAACTAGACTTTTATCATTGATGCCTCAGTCTTGTATTTTCTGCACATACAAATCTCACATTAAGGTGTATCACGTTCCAGCTTTCAGCATGACACGATCCTTTGATTCAGGCTTAGGAAATGGTAGTAGTGCGTGAGGTTTCAAACTGAGTTTTACACCCTGAAATGTGCAGTCAATTTTTTTTGTAAATTAATTTGAGCAATATTAGAAAAGTAACTGCATCCATGAATTACTTTCTACTATATACAATATGTTAAGGCACAGATAAGTCTCAACGCACAACTCTAAGTATGTGTAATCTGCTTGAAACTGGTCAGATTACTCAAATGCTAGAGAAAATTATTTTTAGGAGCCTGACTCAAGAGACTGCTATTATTACTTTGCCTAAACTTAAGGACATAGCTTTTGATAAACATTTCCCATTTAAAATTAATTGCTAAGTAGACGCAGGGGGTTTATGGTAAAAAAAAAAAGTTCTGCAGGACAGAGGAACATCTTAAAATTGAGATAAACTTAAGTCAGCATAGGTAGAGACTTTTCACAGCAGGGGGAGGGAGAACACAACTGGTTTTCATGGAAGATTTATTTTTAGGCTTTTCATTGCCATGAGACTTGTTTTAAATTACAGTATTAAAAAGAAAGGTCCCAGTTGTGTTACTTAGTGTCCTTGCTTAAATCGAGAATTGCACACAGAACGAGGAAGTGTCATTATGGACGAAACCATCAAAACTCTGAGCTTCGTTCACGGTACAGGAAAAAAAATGGCTTATCCTAGGTCCTAGCACCACCCAAGAGCAAGGAATCAAAGAGCTTCTGTTACTGTACCAGACCTTCGTCTTGTTAGCCTCAGAGCAGCTTAAGGCCAATTCCGTCAATCTTAAAGCTGCTTAGAGTAACGTATTCAAAGCGACTTAGCAATTCGAAGTCTAATCTTCATTGAAAGCCAACAAAACCTTGGCTCAGATGTGCCTAATTTACCTTTAAAAATGGGACGCAAGAACTTCTGATGTTATCCTTAATCCTGCTTTTGAGCGTGTGGGAGCCAGGGCTCCCAGGGAAGGGGGTCGAGCGCAGTGCAATGAAGCGAACGATGAGCTGCGAGGAGCTCAGTGCAGCATGGGCTTAATTCTGTGTTTAAACGGCAGAAGCTAAGGAGTTTAGCATCATCCTCTTGCAACTTGGCTTGATAAATATTAAAACACATATTGCTGCTGCTAAATACCTTGGGTAATAGTGGCTGATCAGCACTCTTTTCTTTAAAGTCTGTTTCTAGAGAGGGTCGACAACCACACAGAGAGTAAAACCACCAAATCTAACCATTAAAAAGAAGAAACAATCACAATATTTTGACAATGATGAGGTGATAACCAAAAGCTATTATTTTTATTTGACCTTTTTGTTTATTTCTTTTGCTTTTCTCCATGAGAAGGGGACACACATGAAAACTGAGCTTTTGAAATACTCATTTGACTCCAGAAGATGGAGCTTTATAGGAAACATCATCTACTAGGGTGGTTTGGTTCAACCCAGTCACAGAATAAAACCTAGTGGGATAAACCTCTTTATGATAGGTAAGGGTTGACAGATCAAGGAATCCACAGAATTGGTTGACCAAATAGTACATCTCATCTCATAGCTCCTGCTCTTTCAGGCAACTTTATGCGTTATTTCCGTTTAGAAATGGAAGTTTAGAAGATTTCAGCTGAGTTCAGCTCAGGTCTTCGGCATTCTTCCGTATCTATTTATTTCTATAGAGTTACACCTTGTAAATCTGAAGCCTTTGGAGATTTCATGTTTGGCACGATGAACCAGAGGTTACATGGAGTCATTTGGCCTTTGTGCCTTAAAAATACAGTTTTAGACTTTGGTAGCATTTGGATCTTTGCAAAATCACCCTTCTTCTTTAAAAGAGACAAAGTCAAAACCAAAAATTAATTGCATTGCTTCCTGTTGAAGTCTGTGCTAAAACACAAAGGACTCACTCTATCAGCAACCTCCCACTGATTGAGTGAGCTCTTAATGAGCTCTTCAAGTTTTGGCCTAGAGACAAAATGATTTTGTGATTTCTCAAATACTTGCATCCAGCAGAGTTTATGGATTTAGTACATTTCTCCACATTAGGCAGGAGAATTAAATTCCATAATAATTTTCAGTGGGTTTACATGGTGTAGTTCCTGTATGCATGTGACACCTCATTATATATATCAGAAGAACCCCGTCAGCCAACACAGCAATGCAAATCCAACTTCTGACTCTTTCATTGTCAAAGGACAATATTTGAGGCCAAGCACAAACCATTACTAAGAGCTGTTGCAGACAAACTTCTTGACTTCTCCAAAATGCCCTCTCTCATTAAAGGCAGGGCAGCCAAGGTTCTGCCTCCTTAATACTTTCTCCTACTTTTGTTTGCCTGCACTTTTTCAATAGCTGGAGAAGAATTCTTTTTCAAAAATAATCTCTAAAGCTTGGAATGTATAAACACATTTATTTTGACAAGAAAAAAAGCACACTTCCACGCTAGCAAAGTCTGTAGACTTCCCCACATCTTACACTTCTTCCACAGAAGTACATAAGAATATTATGACTGACAATGGTCTGGTATCACACGCTGATTTCTGGAAAAAAAAAAAAAAGAAAAAGAAAAATTCCATTTTGCTGCCATAATCGTCTGAGTTTTGGCTGGGGGGGTGTTTTTCAGTACTACAGTCATTGTGTTTAGTCCATCTCGACACTCCTTTTGTCGCCATTATGTTCAAATTATACAAGTCATAAATGTGGATCATTTTTCCATAAGAAGGCTTTCTCTTACTTCCGTTATCCAGATGTCTAATATCCTTGTCCAAAAAAACAAAGCAGCCATCATATATCTGGCTGGTAGTAATAATTATGTTATCAGTGGGGTTCCTTCATGTGCTGAAAATTTCCTTTTGATTATAACCCAGTGGAAGCACAACGAATTCTGTGGGCAGCCTGGCCGCAATGCAATTTAAAAATACGGGTCATGATTAGGTCTAAGAGAAAGCAATTGCAAGCTACAGGGTATCTGAGACCTAAAAAACCCAATTACCCAAAGCAGATCCTGAAGAGCTATTGCAATATTCAGAACTACCGTAAACCAATTATTTGAAAAAAAAAAATAAAATCAGTGCTTTTTACAGTGTATTCTGCATTAGCAGGAAGATACATTTGGGAGCAGGGAGGGAGGGGGTGGCTACAGGCAGTCCTACACGGAGTCACAATATTCCCTTTAAGTCTCATTTTCTTTAAAAGAAATATTTTATTTTATTTTATTTTATTTTTGGTTTTGGTTTGGTTTGGTTCGGTTTCATTTAGTTTTTTATTTCATTTTCCCTAGTGGGGGAAAAAATACCAAAATGAATATTCTCAGACATTAAATAAGTTACTATTTCTTTAAAACTAAGAATCACAGAATGACTCTTTGGCTCTTGTGTCAAACTCCGCAACCCACAGGTTGCAATTTCAGGTGAATTACCCAGTAGTTTAAAGTATCCTTGATTTGACATCCAGTCGCTTTTCTTTTCCTTTCTGGATATGGATAATCTTAAATGTCACAACACAGGAATCTGTGCTGAGAAACTGAAGAGATTCCTTAGACAGAAACCAAAGATGCCGGCAAGCAGCAGCTTCACTTTGTCTGCATGAGGAGAAAAAAAAGCAATCCCAAGAACTTGAAAATTTCACATAATTTTGATGCATGATCCTCAGGCCAGGTCAAGTTTGGACCTTGATGGACCAAGGTTAACAGTTGGACTCGATGATCTTAAAGGTCTTTTCCAATCTAAACGATACTATGATTCTAAGGTCAGTCGAAAAGGATCTTATTTCTTTAAAAAAAAAAAAAAAAAAACTTAGAAAAAACCTGTCCAAAGTTTTCCACCTTGCTGTGAAATTCGAATCTCATTCACAAGTTTGGGGTTTTGTTATGAAATTTCACACACAAATTTGGGAGCGCTGAAGAAGCATTCCGGAATCGAGACGCTACCAAAGATCTTCTCTGGAGTTTGTCAAAATACCTAGGGCTAAATTTAATCAATGTTCTGACCCCGTGCAGTCTCCCAGTTTTAAAGCAAACCTCAAAGCTGCAAATCTGGAATACGTTGAGGACAATGTAGATGTTTATAAAAGGTTCTGTGTTTATCACAGGTGAAAGTGGCAGCCGGTTTTTCCTAGTCAATAAATTACGGAAAGGATGGAGGCACAGCTTGATACTGGTCTCAGATGTTTGCAAGCAAAAGGTGAACTCAGTTTGTCCCTTTTATGCCCTGTAAAGTGCCGAAGAAATAAAAAGCAGGTGTACCATGAAATGAATTCCCCTTGTGCCGGCACAAGAGAGACATGAAAGAGCTTCATTTTCGCAAGCCACCATTCAATTCCTGCTGGAAATACTTAGAGCCAGGCAAACCTGGGAGTGATGAGTTCTGTCCGTGTCCACAGCTGAAAGACTAAAGTGGTCGGTCCTTCACTGTGAGCTGTGAGAGATTTTGCCTTCAACATAGGACCTTGTGTGCTGCTCCATAGCGAGACCACGAAAGCGCAACATACATTCATTGATTGATGCTTCTGAAAACGTTGACATAAATCTTTTCACTACAGAAGAATTCATTTCCTGCAGAGAACCTGAGCACTTGCTGAAGACCCAAAAAAGCCCATCAACAACATAAACATCGGCTCATAGGAGCTGACATTAAGAATCATGGTCGGATCTGCAAAATGAACAAAATATTTCCCAAGGACAAATGGCAATCCTCTTTCCCGATGTAAACACCATAAAGAAAATATCTCCCTCCTCTTAGTGAAATTTTTCTGAAACTAATACTACTGTCTCCAATCCCTTTTTCATTGAAGCCCGTGGCATAACTCTCTGCCAAATTCTCACTAGGAGCAAAATGATAAAGAATGACTTGGACTGAATGAAGAAATTGCTGAATGAAGTAAAGCAGCAATACGGCAGCAAATGGAAAAGGCTTGGATGCAAACGTGCCATGGGATTTGGTACAGTGAAGGTGCCTTAGGGGCAGCTCCACTCCCTCAGGGTCTCCGTCGGTGCCATCAGCTATGCTAACACCCTAAACTACACATTGCATACCCAGGCAAATGATTAAACCTCTGTGCACTGGATTTCCCCATCTGTAAAAAAATATAGGGTGGGAGTAGGATAGATGGGGAGAAGCAGGGGAATAACGTATCTCTCCCTTATGATGATGCTATAACGCCTGATACCTGAGAATTTCTGCTAAGGAAATTTTCAGGGAAAAGAGTAATAACCTTAGGTGGTGTAAACGCAGATATGCTGCAGAAGAGTTAGGACTGTTTACAGAAGATGAAGATCTCTCTTGCTAAAGGTTGTTGTCGTTTCATAATCAAGTAAATGGCAAAGAGCAGTCTGTAAATTTATGTGCAAACTCCCATCTGTGCCAGAAGAAGAAGGTAATTTCAAAGACGCAAATAAAGCTGCCGCGCAGTACCTGAACTGTATGAAATTGAGATTACTGGCCACGGTGCAGTGATAGGGGAATCGAAGATTTTGGTGGTTTACGCTGAACATACAGGAGCATTCAGCAAAATATATTGCTGTGCTGTAAATGCATTAATATCCATTGTTGTGCCAGGAAGACTGTGAATGCTACTACCTTACAGATGGTGTTCACAGCATTGGCTGAGGAAGCTAGGTTTCTCTGTTAAATTCCCTCTTCTGCCACAGGCTTAGCAAGATCACTTAGTCTTTCTGTATCCTATTTTTCATCCTTAAAATGCTGGTAGCAATATAGGCATGGTGGGTGCCAGAAGGCTGCAATATATGGGACTGCACAATGAACTGATTTGCTGTTTCCTTAGAGCTAATACATTTTCTCCTACGTCAAACATTTATTACTCCATCTGCTAGAATAAGTGTCATTAGAAATAGAAATTTACTGCGCGGTGCAACTTAGCTTTCGGACGTACCTCAAATGCTGAAGTATTTACACTAAGTGGAGGGGAAAAAAATGCTCCCGTTTCAGTGGTCTTCACTGCCATGCAGACACCTCTGCGTGTTTGGCAGTATATTAGAGCCTGGCACTTGGCAGTATTTGCATTTCAAACAGTTTTTGAGCAATGAATTCTGATGCTGTTGTGAAAGGCTTGTCTCACGTTTTATACGCTGATGTGGGTTCCTAAAAATGATTAAGAGGCACCCAAGCACAAAAATAAAACCTGTTAGGTTCTACCCAAATTACGGCTGGGATTAGCCTAGTGTAATGATCACTTCTGAAGTTTGGCATAATATCAAGGAAACGAGACTCACATAATCTTAAATATTTGTGATACTGAGCTTGGTCTAAATGTTTGCACCTTCTCCTTCACTTCTCAGAACAGTGTTTCTTAATTTTCTACAAGCAGCAGATTTTCACCAAGAAGACAGCAGCAACGCTTAGCACTTGAATAGAACTTTTCACTTTCAAAATGTTGTACAGATATTAAACACTTTTCCCAAAGCCATGCAAAAATTTGGAATTGAGGAAAAAAATTTAAAGGTGTTAATGGAAATTTAGTGCATAAACTTTAGGCCTTTGATAATCACAACCATTCCCGTTGCTATTTTTCTAATAAGGGAACCAAGATGGACAAATCATGATTTCACCACATCTGTTCAATTAGTTTGTAGGAAGCTCTGTTCCCCATTTCGGTGTTTTATCCACATCTCGGAGTAATCACTGGGCCTACTATGTTTGTAACCTCAAAATGCGTTATCTGTCCTGTTTGTGAAATGCACTGTCCAGAAGATACCGAACAGGAATTTTTCTGACGCTGGTGTGATCACAGCATTGGTGGCAGCTCTAAAATGAAAGTTAAATAATTTAAATGGATTCCTTTGTTATTAAAAATTGACTAACCCAGTTCAAAAGTAGACTTAATCAGCTGACTGGAAAAAGAGGCCTTAGTGCCATAGAGAAAGCCTTGTAGAGCTCTTGGTTCTGTCCTATATGATCCAAAAAGGGCTGAACAGTGGCTGCAAGCAGCTAGCTGAGGATATAAAACACTTGAAAGAAGAAAAACTACTCTTTAAGATGTGCTTTTATCAGTTGTGGAGAAAAAAAGCAGAAGCTGTTAGTATCCAAGCCTGTCAGATAAGTGCCATTAGAAAGCTGTAAGGTTATTGAGATTATTATTCTTTAAAATGGCAGTAAAAGACACTAAAAATGAGTTACGGCTCAGTGCCTTGAAGAACGAGCAAGCCATGAATGAGCAGACTCAGCCATCTGAAAACACAGAGTCATGTTAGCAAGTTCAGAAAGCTCTTCAGCTCTGCTGAGCAGGCTCCCCAGTATCTGCACTCTGCATGCATGTATTGTGTGGAGGTACCGCTGATTCGTCACAGAGAGAGGCACTGTGACACGTCTTCACGTCTTAAACCCTCTGGCTGGTTTGAATAACATTTTTCTGCTGTTTCTTTTAAACATCTCCTTTTGGAAGACTACTTGTCTGGGGGAGTTAGGGCAGCCAGGCCCTGGTGGATGGGTGGGAGGTTCTCCTGCTGGACTGGGTTGCTTATGTCCTCTGCTTAACACATAATATTCTGCAAAGATGATACTACATTTTAGCCTTTCATCTGATATTCCTCTTGGCATGGCAGAACCTATCTACAGTATCTAGCATGCCTTAGTATGCTATGTGGGTAAAGAAGCTCGCGTAGACCAAATAGACTTTGCTGAGAGCTGAACTCTCCTCTCTGATGAAAGTTTCAACGCTTGCAGGATGTAGTGTGGTATCGTGTAAGACTGGGCTGCCGTTGTCCAAAAGCATCAAAGGGCAAAGAAAAAAAATCCATCTTTTTCTGTCTGCTTTGCCCAATTCTTTCACCAAATGAGAGGTCTGGCTGCATTCATTTCGTATCACTTGGGTTGACACTCAACAGATGCAGATGTGTTATTTTTATATACACCTGCAAGACCGAGCACGAACAGAAGCGGGTGCTGTTCATCAGGCAGAAAATTAGAAATGACATGTCGGCCTCTTAAATAAGTAAAACTAGTAAAATTGGGCATGTAGAGATCCAAAATGTACTTACAGCCTGAGAAATGAGGTGAGGGTGAGTGTTAACTTCTACATGCCTACAACAGTGCCTAGAGTGAAGATTTGTTTTCCAGCTGGGCCAGCTGCCAACTTGCAAAAGTATGTTTTACAGAGCCAGCAATGTTATCAAAGTTGTAAGCTTAAATACAGTTATGTTATCAACTTAAACCTGGCTCTTAATTTGAAATGTTTAGGAAAGAGCACCGAAGTCAGCTCTCTCATCATTTTCATTTGCTAATGGAGTAATCAACATCTGTAGAGCATGCAGATACAAAATCTTTCACTCAGTGAAAAGTGTGCTCAAAAATTCTCTTGCCTGAGATCTGTAATCTCATTTTAATTAGCATTGCACATGATTACTCCAATCAAAGAAAGTCAGTGGCAAACATTGCCATCTGCATTTGTCGTTAACATCAGCTAGCACGATGGCAGTCAGTGATTTTAAGTCAACACGTGGGCTATGAGGTACAAATGTCTGTTCAAGGACAAAGAACACTGTCCTACTTTCTGTCTACTACTTCACTTTTGAAACACACTTTTCATCTTAGACATCGCCAAATATTGATCATTTCCAGTTTGGCATGTGTTTTACATCTGGGATGCGATGGTCTTGCATATTCTCATATTGTCATGATATTGTGTATCGTAATAAAAGATATTGTCATTTGTTTTGAGTTTGAGGCATGGATTCAGGATCGTATCACACCTGCCCAGTGTTCAGCATGGTTGCCAACTGTGTGGTCAGGGGGTTGAGGTGGTGATAGGCTTGCACGGCAAGGTACACAAATATTCGGTGAATTGTTAAAGCAAATGTTCGATACAGTGATAAAACTCAGACGACTGCATGCTGATAAGGGCGATACCAACAGGATGATATGTTGTATGCCTGTTTGTGGGTGCGTTGCCATTTCTCCAGAGATGAGGTGTCATTACGCAGTTAAAAGAGGTGACCGATGATACTTAGCTGCTTCGGGATTTATACGCTTCTTCATCATAAGTCCACACAGAAAGCCTTATTTGAGAAGGCGGCAGACGACCTGCTACTGATAAGAATCCTTTATGAATGTAAATTTTTACTAAGATATAGCAAGTTTTTAAAGGATTTCCACCCCTAAGCCATTAAAATTTTTCAAAGGTTACGTGCAGTCCAAGAACATTTACCAAGAAAGGCACAAGCATATCTAAGCTTATGGATTATGTAAAATTCAGCAGGATTATTTATTGTCTTCATCCTCAGAGAAGGGAATTATCTGGGCTTTTCTGAAGATGTTAGTACACGACTCTAAATTCTTTAAGAGAAGACATGTTCCAAATAGCATTTTTCCTCCTCCTGAACCAGACTTTCATGCAGGATGAGCGCTTATGAGAGCTTTTAAATTATTTTGGTTGCATAGTTACAACTTCGATAACTTTTTTTTAAGGGCTCCTCATTATGAGAGGTAGCCTTGAGTGTTTTAAATCTACCCATAAAGCTGCTATAATCATTCTGTGCAATTACACTACAATGCACAACAATTAATTACACCAAATCCTTCTCACAGAAGTGTTTACTAGTGAAGAGATTGCCACAGCTTTATTTCTGACCATAAAAGAGTGGTTATTATTAAACCCCTCTTGGGATTTTACGGATCTAATATTTCTGCAGTCAGTATTCTAAAGATATTATTTTTCCCTATAGGAAATAAACATCAGTTCTTGACAGGCGTGATTGTTAAACAATATTTTACATGGGAAAAATATTTCCATATAGTTTTTCCTGTAGGAAACCAAGATCTGGATTTTTAGCTGGGTAACTCCAATGAGCAACCTGCGCTCGTGTCCAGCCTTGCTGGGATTCATGTGCAGGGTCTTCCCCTGGGAAACTGGAGTATGTGTACCCTGAAGTTTGCTGGTGTAGGTGCCAGGCATAGGACTGGACGAGGCTGAGAACTGGTGTCGTTGTAGCTTGGTAATACAGAGCTCAGGGCAGGCTGGAGATCTTTCCCAGGATCTAGGTGGAATACTTAGGGAGTAAGTTCATGCTGAACTAAGCCCAGCCACAATTTGATAGCCTTAAAGCCTCTAAATTTGTGCTTTTGGAGTTCCTAGACCTATATATATGTCCTATATTAATATACGTGTCCTATACACGGGACTTTTTTGTATAGGCATACCCGAGGTAGAGAACCACTTCAAACTCGTGGAGAACATCTTCAGCGTCAAAGGAAGTAGCAAAGGCTGCTTGAGCAGGTGCTGCAGCCCAGGGGGACTGGATGAGGACAGTGAAATGAGTGCGTCTGGAGGGGTGTATGTCAGACTAGCGCTACTCTGGTCATGGCATCTTCAGTTTAATTTCAAATTTCAGGAATCCAATCTATGCAACCTGACACAGCTCCAGGACATGAACCAAGTTGATTGGGCATAATCAAGAGATTCCCTTTGAAAGCTCACTTCTGCTCTGAACTAGATGCTAAGATAGGCGCATCCATTCAACTAGAGAAACGCATTGCCCTGAGCAGGGTTTTGGTCCCTTGTATGTAGTCCTCCCAATGCACCCCTGTCTGCCAGACACCCCTTGTCTGAGCACAGAGAAATATGAGAGCAAAGGACAAGCTCAACAGCCACAAGTTGCTGTTGACAAAGTGACAAGAGGGGCTTCTACCTGCCAGGTTTGTTTACTAGCTACTCTGATATGGTGATTATTCTTTATTAAGTGGAACAGTAAATACTAGACTTTACTGTTCAGTTTCTGTTAAAAAAAAAGAGGATTCTGTAAAGATTAACTTCACAGCAAAAAGTTTTTCTCTGAGCAAGACCTTTCCCTTTGGAAAGGAGCAACGGTTAGCTGTAACATAAAATAAGGCAAACTGTTCAGAAGTAAATGTTCCCAAGACTGATATGATCACCTCGCTTCATACCTTTATTTCCTTTCACAGAGCCATGTTCGACTATGACAAGAGCAAAGACAGTGGCCTCCCAAGCCAAGGACTCAGTTTTAAGTACGGAGACATCCTTCACGTCATCAACGCCTCGGACGATGAATGGTGGCAGGCAAGGAGGGTCACTCTGGAGGGAGACAGCGAGGAGATGGGAGTTATACCCAGCAAGAGGAGGTGAGTGCTGCCTTCTCCTTCCTACCTCCTTGGCCATGGTGTTAAAGTATTCCGTTTTTTCCAAAGACAGGGTGCATCAATCTACTGAAAAATGGGGAAAGTACAGGTAAATCTCACAGTTGTTATTTCAAGAGCTGGAAGATGTGATTTTCGCTGTGAGATTTAATGAGTTCAGGCTGTTTATGCTGAAGAGAAACTCAAAAGGTGACTCAGTTATAGTGGGTTAGTATCTTCACAAAGAAAGGGCAGAAGGGGGAATGAGCACCATCCACTAAAGAGCTTTCGCAGAAAAAGGAAGAACCAGAGCCCAAGTCTGGGAATTAATTCTGAATTTGAAGTAGAGCGCATGTTTTAATGTCAGGGTGATTAGCCATTGCATCAAACTGCTGAGGGATGTAATGGATGTCTTGACATTTTCAAATCAAGACTGTATGTCTTTCCTTTGTGAGAGTAATAGAATTAAACTTCTCAGCCTGTGTGATGTAAAAAATGATGCTAAATTATATAATGGTCCTCTTTGGCTTCAAAATCTGTTAATTTAATCTCTGCCTGCCTGGAAACTGATGGATAATCAATATCCCAGTAAATTTTTCATATAATGTAAATGAAGGAACTTTCATCCACTCTCCAAGCTAAATCCAAATCTTTGTTTAGCGGTGATGGATTCATGCTGACTGACGAAGAGAGAACAGACATCTGAATCTCTCTCATTGTTTGTATTGTTTACTCACTTTAGGTGCTTTTGTAAAATTGGCCGCAAGTCTCTGACAGTATCAGAACCACCACACAAATCAGTATTACTTTCTGCCTCTGTTGATAGTTGCTATAGAAAGGTCAAGAACTGAAAGGGTAGGAGGAAAATGAAATCTGTCAAACCACATTACATTTCTCTTTTGCAGCGATGCTCCCATACTGCATATAAACTTTCTATTCCTAGCCATTTCAGCTTTAGCGTTAATATAAAAATGATCATGCCCATTGTTTATACTGGGGAAACGGGATGTCTGATGCTCTATAGAGCACCTGCTGCTGTTTCAAGAGAGTTGGCCCAGGTGCTAATAAAGCTCATGGTACTCCGTGTTCTAAATCACGTAAAAGTAAACCGAAAGGCCATCAAATACCCTGTTGACATGGGCCCTGCAGGGAGCTCATTTTCTCTAATCACTACCATGTTTGAATAGGACCCACACCGGGATTTTCAGTGAAAAGCAATTTTGGATTTGTATAATACATAGAAATAAAAACTACACCGTAATTTTTACAATGGGAAAAATGTGCCCATTAAACAGATTTAGTCTCTAGATACTGAAAAAGGAATAGCTGCCTACTATTAATTGCTACAGTAAGTACTGTTGTAATGACATGATTGGGTCACGCATGGGAAAAGAGGACAGTCTATGCACAAAGCTGGCTCGCAGTGCGGTGCGTACTATGAAAAGCCACAAAAAGCTGTCATACATGATAAAAAACGTATAGGGGAAAGAAGGGCAAGGCAACTGATTAAGATGTAGAGTTGTATCGTCTGTAAGGTGGAGAGATGTAAGTGCCTAAAGCTTATTGGGTTACCTGCACAGTGATGTTTTCAAGAAGGACAAAAGCTAGAGGCTCTCTAGTCAAGGTCAGACATATGATACAGCCTAGGAAAAAGATGTGGCTTAGGAGACATTGGGAGAAAAGAGGAAAAAAAGAGAAAAGGAAGAAAGAAAAAAAAAAGAGGCAAGACGAAAATAGCTTGGTTACAGTCTAAAAATAAGAGTCTTGAATTTGAAAACCTGCAGGTATAGTTCCCATGCTCTCCACTTGTCATCCTGATTCTTTGCTAGTGAATCTGAGAGGCCTGGAAAAATCAATGGCAGCTGGTTTTCTGTCTGCATTAATGTAATGATGCGATACACCTGAGCTGGGGTGGTTGGAGGTTGCTAGTATTTCACAAAGGGTTTCACTTGTCCAAGTTTATTTTTTCCAATGCACTAAAAAGTGAGTATTATTTCCTTTCTGTCAATTCTGGATGATCCCTTAGAGCCAATGAGACTGATGCGCTCTTGCCAGCGTCTTCTGCGGTCATTTGCACCACTCAAGGGGAGGGTGGGCAATCAGTGCATACAGGGCTGAACGTCAGAGAATAAAGCTCATCACGCTTGCCAGAATGTACTAATTCGGAGTTGAATTTACAGCCTCAAACTGAAAGAGAGTAGATTTAGATTGGATATTAGGAAGAAATTCTTTGCTGTGAGGGTGGTGAGCCCCTGGCCCAGGTTGCCCAGAGAAGCTGTGGCTGCCCCATCCCTGGAGGGGTTCAAGGCCAGGCTGGACGGGGCTTGGAGCAACCTGGGCTGGTGGGAGGTGTCCCTGCCCAGGGCAGGGGGTTGGAACTAGATGATCTTTAAGGTCCCTTCCAACCCAGACCATTCTGTGATTCTGTGTGTGTGAATTTCCTCTGCAGGTGTGGGTTATTGACTATGACAGGCTTGATCTAAAACAGAGTAGTCCTGGGATTCATTTGGCCAAATGCAGGCGACTGTGGCATGGAAGTCTTCATTTAAACTGTTTAATCCAAGTTGCTGTATCTCTTATAGTTTATCTGGAACAATTTCTATAGGCATTGCATTATATGTAATACAACATCTGTAATATCTAGCAGTAAAATGTGCCTTGTGACAGGAGGAAAAGAGCATCTGTAGCTGTTTGCTGGGCTGTGACTTGTCCTGCAAGCTCAGCTTCCTATGACGTTGTAGTCCAAAGAGATTTTATATTTGTCTTGTACTTTTCAATCCCCCATTCATTTCTGTTCCTTTTCTTCAGGGTTTGGGGGTTTTTTGGGGGGAGGGAGGTGGGGAGTGGTTTGGTGGGGCTTGGTTTTGGTGTTGTGCTTGGACTCCTTCTGCCGATGTATATGTGCAGGAATACTGTCCTGTGGGACTGTAACATTTTTTGCACTTTGGGCCAAGGAGAGGCTTTACAGATCCAGGGATTATTAGTGTCAGGGGGGGTCTTTCAGCTATCTGCTTTACTACTTTATCACCTGTCCAGCAACAACTAATATATAATTCCCACACTTTTCATAAGTGGAATCATTATGGAATAGCTCTGAAAGCCAGTGACAGCCTCCGTTTCATTTTGGTGTGTATATATATGTATACAAATATATGCATATATACACACAAAGCCATAACAAGTACGTTATATCACTTATTTAAGGTGCTGTGCAATGGTAATTGCTTACCGAGTATTTGGTTTTGCATTTTTTTTTACAACTTTTGCCAGGAGAGCCCTTCACACAGTGACATTTTAGCATGAGCTGATAAGGGAAATTTTGAATGATAAATCAAGACTCCATACTCTATTTCTCCTCTATGATATATGTGACGTACCAGAAGAAATCATAATTTATAATTATAGGGGAGCTGCCACTCATTATTCTCTCCAGGGTGTCGGATGCATTACCAGACTTTACCTCTTAGTGATTCAATAGAGTTTGAAAGCTATTTGTCGTTAGATTTTAGAGCTGCTGCCAATGTGTGGATGTGTTGCCTCGTTGATTTTTAAATTGTAAAGTCAGGCTTTAAGAGGGAGCACTGCAGCTAGAGGAGGGCTACTGAAAGAGGCAGCACAAAGAAATGAGGGTGGCCCTGTGTTTCTCCACTGATCTGCGCAAGGACCAAATCCCATGAACTGGTGAGCCGGTGACCTCAGTGGGGATCGATGACAACTAAATGCTCAGTATTCTGTAGCGCTAAAATATCATTGCAACCCTTTCTACAACTGAAAACACCACTTTGTCCATTTGGCAGTATGTATTTATTGTCTGATTACAGCTGTTGTTCTCGACCATGGACTGAGCCAGTTGGGTAGGAAACAAATATAATTCTGCAAAGGTGTGATATTGTGTCATGGTGATGTTGGGAACAGTAGGACCTCAGCATAAGAGGCTGCACCATACTTCAGCTGTGGTTTAACAGTCACTAAATAGTTGTTATTATGTATTGTTCTTATAGTTGTTGTGATATATTATATGGTTTCACATCCACCAAACAGATTTATCCAGGCTCTGCCTAAGGTGAGAGCAGGGCACAGCAATTACGCTGGGCAGGGTGTCTGAGGTGAGAGGACATGACTGCCAGTCCTCTACCAACCTCCCGGGCAGCCAGTGGTATGATCTGTGCGCTATGTTTACCCGGGCGAATTGCTCCCCTGCCATCAAAAATTACTGTTTTGTACTAGAATAACCAACAGAATTAGAGTTACACTAGATTTTTGTTACATTTAGACGTACAGATTTCGATTCAAATTTCTACATACGCTGGGCTTCTGATCACAAGGATTTTTATTTGCCTCATTGTCCTTCCTATTGTCCAAATAAACGAAACAAATTAAGTTTCCCGTAGTACCTAGCTGAGCAGCCTATGTCTAAGGTTCCCTCCCCATGGAAACACTCACATTAGTTAAAGAGAATCAGCAAAAAGCATGAAACTAATATGCATAAGTTAGTTGTATTAAATTCCTAGACAGATGCTCTAATTCAGGGGTAAAGAGATTTTAATTTGCTGTAGCGCTGATTTTACACCTCCGGTTCTTTTCACTTTTGCTCTGCTGAGTCTCTGCACATAGAAAAGCTCCTACCTTGAAAGCCCCACACAACAGCAACCTCCCACGTCACGCATGCCAAGCTTCAGTATTTTCTATGACGTGTGTATATCTGCTTAACCTGGGGCTGTGGGTCTGAAAGTAATTGAGTCTTCGGTGTCAGCCACCAAGGATTTTGTCCTAAAACACTAAAATATTCACACTCATCTTTACATTGTCTTTAAGACGCAGCCACAAAACTGCTCTCAGACTGGACATCACTCTAAGATTTCCATTTTCGGGTAGTTTAAGTACATCTGACTACGAAATGCTATGCAACTTGTATCTCTGTTATTGCCATCTGAAGGCGTATGATGGTACCAGCCTGATATTTGTCTTCTCAAATAGACAACATTCTCCCCACAAATACATGTAACCACGCTCCCCTTTCAGAACAAAATGGGGGGAAAAGTACATAAAAGCCAATGTTTCACAAACATTTAAGGACAAGGAACAAGAGGTTTTCCCAGCACAGAAGTCCCTGTGCGCAAAAAGCCAACTTAAATTTGTTATTCTGCTCAGCTTGGCAGAAGGGCATGTTTATCCACTCAAGTGGGTTTTATTTTTAATGGTTTCCTATAAATTGTCTACCTTTTTAAACATCCCTTAAGACTTTAATCCTTAGATGATAAGACTTTTTAACATGGCATAATCATGTAAGCTTTGTCTAAAGTAAGTTACCCGACCACACTTAGTAATCTAATTGGAAAAAATAAATATGGAATAAAATTGATATGTATGTGTATGTATAAACTTCTTCCTGTTCTCTTGCAATGATGGGAAACTTTTATGCTGAAGGATAAAAGCCCTTAGCTTTTAAACAGAATAAGATTGTTCTACAATTTTATGAGAATTCACTTCCTAATGGCATTGGGTCTACTCTTTTTATAAAATATTGACCGGGTGCTGAGCTGCTCTCTATGGGCAAGTCACTGAAGGTGGAGAGCTGAATGAGAGCACATTCTCTCCTACTGAAAAATACACGTTATGTTGCAAAAATACCACTTCAGGAATGCTCAAAAATGATTTTGAGAATGGGAATCTATTGATAAGCTCAGACCTCACATAAGCAAGACTAAGCAGTGCAGAGGATGGAAGCAATAAAGAACTATGGACTGAGGCTGCGTATTTGGACTATAAATAGCAATACATATTATCATTTATCTTTCACTCGATGGGCAGGCAAAACAAATATAATGTGGATTATACTCGGATGACTTGGATCACAGCATCCTCCTAGGGAAGCTTGGGAAGAGTGGGTTAGATGAATGGACGGTGGGGTGGATAGAAAACTGGTTGAACGACAGAGCTCGGAGGGTCGTGATTAGGGGCACAGAATCTAGTTGGAGGTCAGTAACAAGTGGTGCTCCCCAGGGGTCAGTACTGGGTCCAGCGCTCTTCAATCTATTCATCAATGACCTGGATGAGGGGACAGAGTGCACCCTCAGCAAGTTTGCTGATGACACAAAGCTGGAGGGGGTGGCTGACACACCAGAAGGCTGTGCCACCATCCAGAGAGACCTGGACAGGCTGGAGAGTTGGGCGGAGAGGAACCTTATGAAGTTCAATAAGGCCAAGTGTAGGGTGCTGCACCTGGGGAGGAATAACCCCCTGCACCAGGACAGGTTGGGGGTGACCTGCTGGAGAGCAGCTCAGTGGAAAGAGNATACTGAGGGGGGATGTTATCAACGCTTATAAATACTTAAAGGGTGGGTGTCGGGAGGATGGGGCCAGGCTCTTTTCAGTGGTGCCGAGGTACAGGACAAGGGGTAACGGGCACAAACTTGAGCATGGGAAGTTCCACCTAAACATGAGGAGGAACTTCTTTCCTGTGGGGGTGGCAGAGCCCTGGCACAGGCTGCCCAGAGAGGTGGGGGAGTCTCCGTCTCTGGAGACATTCCAACCCCACCTGGACGCGTTCCTGTGCCCCCTGCTCTGGGTGACCCTGCTCTGGCAGGGGGTTGGAGGGGATGGTCTCCAGAGGTCCCTTCCAACCCTGTGATTCTATGATTCTATGACCGGGAAATGGCAGAGCAAGACAAGAAGAAAACCCTTAACAAATATGTAAAATATAGCAATGTCTTTCAAGTGTCCGTTTTATGTTACATTCTTCTATTTGATAACTCTCCTTACTGCAGTTCTCATGCTGGATTTGAAAATAACTTTCATTCCGCAGAACACCTCAATGACAAATCCGTGCAAACTGGGCTACTCTAACCATTTTATTTGATTCTCGATGCCAGATTGCAATTTGCATCTGTATTCTACATCAGTGATGAACACTATTATTGAAGATTAAAGTCTCACTTGATATTTTACATCTCCACTGTGAAGACTGATCAGTGCTTTTAGAAAGGCACTGACAAAATTCCCAGAGGTCCATTAACCCCCAACAATGGAGGATCACGGTTCATGTCTGGTTGAGTTATGCTTGATTTCTTCTTGTTTGCAGTGCACACGAAGAACTGAGTCTCATTTAATCCCAGAGGCCCATTTTCAACAGTTACATGTGCCCAGAAATGCAAAAGCAGATAGACATGGCAGTGCAGTGACTGTTGCGTCCCAGTAATAAGTTCCTCAGGAGGAGAACAGCATCCCAAAGAACAGAAGTCTTGAACTTGCTAGTGAGGAAACACTGAAGGCTGAGGTATATTTTTGGTGGACCTCTCCACTTCTTTAGCGTTACATGGTAAGAAGAGAATGAATCCTGGCCTTTCTTGAAAAAAGTGCCATGAGGTGTCAACTACCAAGAAAGGTTTCAAGAGAAAGCAAGTATTCAAGGTATACTCCAACTGTCCCACATCCCAGATGGTCTTAGACCATTTCCCTGTACACAGCAGTGCTTCTGCAGGCAGCTACACTTGGAGAGCGGGTGGAAAGCTGGAGGTGAAATCCCCACCAGTTGTGTTAGGCAACGCTGTCTCCATGTGGGGCTCGGAGCTTTTCATCTCCCAAGTCCTGTTTGAATGATGGATGTAGGTGTCTTTGAACATTTCTTGAAATCTCGTTGAGTTTCAGTCACCCCCAGGCACTTTTGAAAATGGGAATTGAGCCATGAAGTAGTTTTAGAAATTGTATCTGTGCTTTCCTCATTTCCTAAGAGATGGATCAATGATGCTAAAAGAACTGATATTCAATGCTTTTTATCTTCATGGTTTCAGTTCCCTTTTTAGCTCTGTCTATGGCAAAAGTGTACCAGTAGCTCAGATGAGAAATTATGGGAGCACCTTCATTGACTGCAGTCCTGCACCTTTACCTCCTCAACAAAGACTAAATCTTTGGAGAACCAAGCTAAATTCTAAGAGAGTTCTCCAGAGCATGTAAAAACCAAAGCTTTTCAGACATTCAGATATTGGGTTGATTCCATCAGGAAAAAAAGAGGTATATTCCTGACGCCAGAGCAACCCACTGCCACATTTCAAGTCCCAAACCCAAGACATGAAGGCAGTAGAGCACCTGAGATGAAGTATATATTGTAAATTGGGCAAAACCATTTATTTTGTCCTAGCCTTCCTCTGCCAGCTAACCCATTTCATTGACACTTTTGGCAGCAACAGTAATGTAATCACCCCAAGACACATGACATTTCAACTTGGAAGTTTACAGTTCAGCTAAATTATAAGTAACGGAGAACAGTTTTATTGTGGAAGGTGTCAGGAAAATTGTAACGGGAGGCAACGCTGTGTGCTACCCTTAATACAGCCCCAGATTATGAAATGTTTGTAGTATTCGGCAGGCATGCTGAGCATGTGTGAACGTTGTTGGTAAGTTTGCCTGGAGGATTAAAGGCACTGAATGGCATTATTTATATACTTCTCAAAGCAATGCAGAATGTTTCGGCAGCTCCTCGTCTGCCTGCTATGCCTGTGGAAAGCAGCGACGCCTCCGCAGCTGCTAACGCAATTATGATGAATTTCATAAATAAAGTCCACTCTTTGGGGTTAATTTCCAAATTTCTTTATGCGGTGAATAAGAAATGAAGTTAAAAGCAGATGTTTTAGGAAGTTAGGCAGGACTGGAATGAGCTTAAATGTTAACACAGATTAATAAGTAGGATACTGTGTTCATTTGAGCTAATTATTTTCTCAGAAGGCATCCATCCTATTTAGGCAATTACACAGCCTCAAGTCTTCATTTCTTTCTGGTACTATCAAGGGACTTCATCTGCTAGTTTAAATTTAAGACTGTTCATGTGTTTTTAATAACATAGATTTATTTTGAAAGCTGCATTTGAGCTGTTTCCATGCGAATATTCCACACTTACAGAGAAATGCATTTGTTCTAAATTTAAACCGTAACTATAGTAACCAGCATTCACTGTGCTTCAGTAGGAAATATATAAGCCCACTCAGACAGAAGGAACGTGTTGTGTTAATTACCATTCTATCAAAAGACTAGAGTTTGTATTTTTAAAAATATAATTATCAGAAATTAAGTATTCTTACTATCCAGACTTAGAAACCAAGAGATTTGCAGGAATGTATTCTAACATTTTTTGTGGGAAACTGTGAAAGTTAGAAAAAGGGTCATATCTGGTCCAGTTTGGAAGATATAAATCTCACTTTTTTCCCGGCTGTTTATTGTCTAATAAAAATACAATATCAAGCTCTTATAAGCTAGCTTTGCAGGATTCAACTTAGATTTCCTAGAGCAATTCTTAATCTTAGAGAAATAGAGTTACTGTTTCAATTATAGCAGATGATCAGATTTTTTTGCTGATGATAGATTTTTTCGTAGATGATAGATTCCGTAGATGATTTTGCAAAGGTAGTAAATGTCACTTTCACAGTAATGACCATATTAGTCAAGGTGAGTTAGGACATGGATAGCTTCTTCTTTTCTTTAGATTTCTCTCTCTACACCTGTTTTCTTGGGGGCTGATTTGGTTTAGGGGAGAGCTCAGCCCACTCTTACATGGTTGGTTTTTTTTTAATTCCTGGAATTATTATTTAAGCGTACTGTGTTAAAAGTTTAAATATACAACATATGTAAATCTTGTAGTAATGGTGAACTTTTCAAATATACTAGGAGTATATAGTTTTCACACAGGGAAAATATTTCAGTACACTGATGGATCTTAAGCATTACTAACATGTTTTTAAAACGATGCTCGTTCACTGAATGATGGAAATTCAGGATATTGATCTGTAATACTTCGGGACAGAAAAGGAACACTGAACTATCCAGTCTGATGTCCTTTGTAAATGCCTTGTGTGTCTCTTTTTTTGCTTTAGACTGACCACTGTAACTTGTGTTTGTCCAGTCTTGATTCTAAGATATGAATGGATCAAAATACCACACATTCCTCTTCTATATTCTATATTCTATATTCTATATTCTGTATTATTTTGGTGGGTAAACATATTAAGCATTAAAAATTAAAACTGTCTGTGTTTTCTTTAAAATTAATTTGTCTGGAATCAGCTCATTGCCAAGGATTCTGATACACGTTTCTCTCCAAAAGAGAATTTTTTAGATCCCAGTGTTTCATCACTCTGAAGGCATTGCATATACAGTACAACAACTGCTCTCTCAAGCTGTGTTTGTTGAAACTATGGATATCGAGACCACATAACTTTTGAGGCCTTTCATTGGAGCGTTTCAACTTTCTTTAAATATACGAATACCAGAACTGTACAGACGAAGCCAAGTTTTGGCTCATATCACTCCGCAGTTGGAGCTCTCAGGTCCCAGGAGGTGGGCTCGTGGGGGCTGTGTGCTCTGGTTTTTCAGCTCCGGTCAGGATTGAGCTGTCAAAGCAAATGCCCTTTTTGGCCTCAATTTCTGCACTTCGGTTCATCTTTGCGGGACAGGCATGGTGAATGCATACTATATTTATTTGCATTAAACTGATCTTGAAGATAAGTTCACCCAAAGCATCCACCTACTCATGGGTGGCCAGTTCATGGGGCCACGCTAAAACTAGACCAAAGAAAACCCCCTGAAATTTATAATTCATGTCTTCTCCTATTTGGCCAAGCTATTTCATAATATGAACCTGCCCATCTTTGTTTTCAGAATTCACCCAATAGCAATGAGGTCTTCACTGAAATGAGTCAGAAAAACAAATTCTTTCCACTCTGCTTGCAGATGCTTGTGGAGGGCATGCTTTAAATAAGACCCACCCACTCAATTCACAGCGTTTTAGAGTGGCTGAAAATAGCTCTTCTGCCCCTGAGCATTTGTACATTTCCTCAGAAACGCTCTTTTGGGCAAAACTCTGTAGTTTGAAGTAATCAAAGCCTCAAGAAAATTTCTCTGCGCTTGAATATTGTGATATATAGTAACAGGGAGTGCTGTTCTGCCGGTGTAGGACAGCCAAAGCTCCTCAGATCCAGTCCTGTGTTTGCCAGAAAACTGCTGCTTGGCTGAGGAAGTCACCCGACATCTCTCTCTTTCCAAGTTATAAAATTTGCTTTAAATGCCGACTTTATGCATAGTAAGCCGCTCGTGGTCTTGGGAGATCAGATATCAAACACATCGTACCAAACGCTGCTATAATCAACGTGTGATTCTTTGTGTTTTCCCCAGAGTTGAAAGGAAGGAGCGTGCACGTTTGAAGACGGTGAAGTTCAACGCGAAACCTGGTGTAATTGATGCAAAAGGGGTACGTAAATAGCGAAACCTTTTGGAATTGCACTTTGTGAAATTGTTTTATGTGTTTCAGAGTAGAGAAAATTTTAGCAACATAAGGAATGTTTAGATTGTTGCAACCAAGACCTGGAGTATAGTGAAAAATAGACAGGAGTATAGTATGATATAATCTTCTAAATAATTAAATATTCTTTTTATAATAATTCTGACTGACGGTGCATCCTAATTGGAAGATACTAAGAAAATAAAGAGCATTCTGTGATAGCTGCCATTGTAATTAAATGATGGATAGAGAAGAAAAGATGTTAAAAAGCAATGCAGATAATTGTTTAATGAAATAGGACAAGAAGCGAAAATTCCCTGGCTTCAAAAGCTGTTAAATCTCAAACAAAAGGTTGAATGTTAAAGAGTCCTGGCTGCAAAATTTATGTTTGGGATGTTCTGCTCCGGCCGTTGTGACAGACATTGAGCACAGGTGTGTTCCACAGCAGGCGCGATGGTCCAGCCAACACAAAACATGCGAGTTCCCTTCCACCAGCGCTATCTGGACCAACCAACCTTCCCGCTGATACCGCTCTGCGGCATCGCTGTGCTGCGCCCAACACTCAACAGTTCTCACTGGCCCGATGTCTAATATCCTGTACGTTGCCGTCTGGCTGGCAAGAGTTATGGCATGAGAAAATCCCCACAGTCCTGGCTGTTGAGGTGTATTTTTCTGCTGAAGCATAGCTTGCATTTGCAGCAGTAGTGAATACTTGACATTACATTTGCATTACATTATTTTTGAAAATAGTCCAGTTGGCATACGTGAGATTTACAACTGAGGGCTTCTGTGAGCAAACTGAGAGACAGAGCTTCAGAAACCATCAGCAGAAAGTCCTGTTTGGCTGCAGAAAACGCAGGACAGGGCCAAAACCGGGTGATGAGAGGACACAGTCGTAGGTAGGTGCTAGCAAGGGACAAAACCAAGTGGTTCAGCAGGTCCATTCCAGACCTGATCTTCCTGTGATCCTCTGCCTAATTTGAAATTCTCATTCTTAATCTCTTCTTGCTTCACTTCCCTCTGTAATGAGAACAATAATTCTCCCTTTATCCCAGTTTATTCTGTTTTTTCACTTAAACAGGTTCGCTGGGTACGAAGTTCCTCTTGCTATGAACATGCAGTTCTCAGCGCAGTGGGTCCCAAGCCTGTACATGTCAGCAAAATAATATTTCAGACTTGCAAATACTTCGCTGTTACTGCTCTGTAAAACAGTTCCTGAGTTCAATGCAAATGCAGAATAATTGCACTGGCTGAAACCAGTTTTCCAGATTTATAAGGTACCTGGAATCAGAGTTCAGCCTCTGCACATTATTTGTACATGCAGATAACTTGGTATAAAATATATAGCAAACTGCACTGTGAAAGGACTTCTTCATCTCATCGCATTTCTTCAGGAGTCAAAACACCATTTTTTAGTTTGAAATGACCATTCTCTGCAACTCCGTAAATTAATGTTGACATTTATTTGGGGAGATAATAAGCTTTGTATTGACAATGAAATCACTTGTTAAATGTCTACTTCCCGTATGTATCAAAGCCTCCGGGGAATAATTCATTCATATTACTAATGGTCCTTATTCAAGTGAGTCTGTCAAGAATTTAATTACCTCTTGATTCCCCAAATTGTTTTTCCATTTTTGTCATCAGTGTCACGTTACTCTTCCATCCACTCCTATCAATGATTGTTTCAGTGTTTAGGAAATTGCATAATTACAGACCAAGACCATTGTACCCTTTGGGAGCACAATTTCTAGTGTTAGTATTTGCTAAAATTTGCTTTTCTCTGAAAAAAAAAAAAATCCACACAATTTCAAGGCTTTTGGGGAAAAGATAATGTAGGGTTTTGTTTCAAAGTGTGTAGAGGGAAGAAGGGTTCACTGCTAAATCAAGCATCAACACGGAAAATGAGGTGTGAGTACGCATGGATGCATGTACATTTTAGGGATCAGCATTTCCATTTAGTCTTTCAGTGTTCGAAAAGAAGTGGTGCGAGCTGTCTAACAGTGCAGGCTTTACTTTTTATATCGGGAAGAAATTCAGTCCAGATAACAGGTCTGCAGCAAGGCCGGGAGCACTCTCCTGTTGGAAAGGCAGCTACAGTTCAGATGGGAATGGGCTTTAATGGTCTCTGTTACACCTTTGGCCTCATACATTCATGACCGTGGGGGCAAGCGGTACCGTCTTAATTTGGTCTAAAGATGAAATTAGAAGAGCTTTTCATGTGATACTTCTACATTTGGACAGGAGATGCGCGTGGAAACATTTTTTAACAAAATGTAGCTGAATACAGAGAATGCTTGGGGGTTTTTGCACAGGTAAAATGTTTGTCCTGGTTTGATTTTACCTGAAGCATCTTGCTGGCCCCGATTCCTTTCTTTCCCTATAGAAGCAATGTTTAAGAGCTAATAAACCATAGTAAATGTTCTATGAGATATTGCCAAAATTTCTTTGAGATAATTTCTCTCTATGGTTTTAAAATATGAACTGCCTAGTTATTCGACGAGTTTTACAAGTCTTGTGCATTTTCATCTGTTCATGCCTCATTTGTAATCCCAAATCCAGAGACAAGATACAAAGAAAGGATTACAGAGGGTGTGATATTGTAGCTGATCAGCTTCTTGTGTCTCTCTAAAAAGGTGTTTAAGAACACACAGCAATAGTTGACAAACCTGTTAGCAGGCTAAAGAGTAATCTTTTCAAAGGACCAAAAGTTCCTCTTTTTCAAGTCAAACTTGGGTGCCTTACCTCATCTAGAAAATGAATTCAGCATTCTTTAAAAATGTGATTTAGAATATTTAAATCACTTTTAATTCATTTCATTGCACTCCTGCAATCTATAGCTTGTGAAATAAAAGTCTACAAAATCAGCATGGATACAAAACCCGGGAATGCGAAACACAATTAGGGAGCTCCGGTGAAATCTTCTTTCTGGTCTCAAGTTTAAATCAGGCAATGGATAGTACCTTTCTCTACAATGTATAATTAAATTCTGATGCTCATTATTACAGGATATTGTATAAAAATAAATAAGTTTAAAAGAAATTAGATAAGTTAACAAGCAATGGATCTGATGGCAACTTTTAATACTCTGGTCATGTAGCTCAGGACATACTAATTGTTGATTTCAAGAAGGAGAGAGGTTATAAAAGGGGAGGGATCATGTTTCTTCTACTTTTCTTCTACTTTCAAACATCTGTTATTGGACAACTTCAGAAAAAGCTACTGGGCTAACTGGATCTGTTTTAACCCAATAGGGCTACTTTTCTTTTATGTTCTGTTTATTTTGACCGAAAGAAACTTACTTGTTCGGGTTCAGAGACGTCCTCAGAATCCTAGGTCCTATTAACATTTTTAAAGATATCAAACCAGTTGGAGATGTCAAAACCTGTGTAATAAGGAAAAGTATAAAAATACCGGTAGAAACAGCTTAACTTCACCAAGGAAAGGCTGTGCTTCTGTTGAGTTGACCAAGTTCATTCATATAATTGTAGTAATGGCCTTCACCAGCTTTTCTAGTTGTTACTGAAGGTGGCTGGAGTATCAAAGCAACCAGTCCACCCCTCTGGTTCCCTACGGCTGCTCTCTGCTACTGCAGGTTTTCCAGGACACTGGCTACCTTAAAGTTTCAAACACAAAAAAGATAAAGGAAGACAAGCATTTGCTGTCTCAGTCTATGGGGCCCACTGGTCTACGGATAATCCACGGAAAACAGAGCAGCCCGAAGGTTTATGTCTGATGTTTATGCTGGAGGAAGCCGTTACGTGAGCGCAAATTTTAAAAAGTATGGTTTGTGCTTTGTTGAGCTCAAGATCATATGGCAAGTGTCTTCTGATGTTAACCTTTGCACCAAAAGGAGGAGAACGTGTTAGTTAGCTATATTTGCCGAAGCGGCATACCGAACTCTTGGTGATTCCCCCTTCCACAGGCTTCAGGCTGAACAAGAATAGCCTTTCCTTTTCCAGTCCTAAAACCCACAGTGGTTGAAGGCTTTTCAGTGTTTTTACTGAATCAGAAATACTGTCAAACAGTGACGGGAATATTACAAAGGCAAAAGAGACAAGCCAGTAATCTGCTTTTTTCTCAACTGTTGTAATTGCAACCAGTCTTTTGGGAGACAGAAATAGCATCTCGTTTGCTTTTCTCCCTGTCAGATCATATACTCTTTCTTGACTGTCTCTTGAAAATATTTTTATAGTGGAAACGCTAGCTCTTGGATAGACCTTTATCAACATCTCACCCTTTTTTTTAATATTCCTGGATGTTGCCTGTTCCCAGAGAAGTGTTGCACTATCATGAACTATAGTGTTTAGGTAAAACTTAATTTTATACAGAGAACTGTGGTTTTATAGCATATGCCTTTTCATTTCAGACCTTATTTGGACACTGACTCCAGAACACCTTCTCTTGGACAAATACCCAATTTCAGTTCCCAGTGAAATAAATATCACGCCTCTCAATTTTTAATGCCTGTGTCAGGGTGCATGGGGGGTGTTCAGTCCATGATTACGGGGAAGCATTGCCAGATGGACACCTGCCCTAGTGAGGCGGCTCAGCAGGGTGCCAAAGGGGGACGAGGTACCTGCCGAGAAAAGGCACTGCCCCATCCCTCCCAAATCTCTCCCAGCAGCTCTGCTGCTCATCAGCAGCGCAGGTCCTGGGCTGTGACCCACACCGTATTGCTCCATCACTATCCACTCGGTTTTTTTCTGTTCAGTTAGCTTGTAATCCACAGTCCTTTTCATATTCCAGTCAGATCACCTACATTGCACTCAGCCTGCCCCTTCGAATGCCTCTGAATGTATTTATTATGACAGTCGGAAGCTTGATAGCATTTAATAATATTTCTTATGAGCAGATTCTGTTTACGGATCCCACAGCCCTGCCTGCAATGTAAGGTCATCCACTTGCTTTATTGTCATTTTAGCAACGCTGCACTGAGGCATGAAAGGAGAAAGCTAAACTTGACCGAGATAGCAAATTCTGTATTGTGGCGTAAATAGAACCCTCTGCATACTCAATGCACCTCTCCTCCGAATGTCAAAATCCAGTGAGTGTCAGAATATCAGGACTTGATATATAAGACACATTGTGACAGCTTATGAAGTATTTGGGGAAAAAAAAACAAAACACAACAACCCACCTATTTCCAAATAATTTATGCTGTAGAAAATCGTGGTATTTTCAACCCTAGTCATCAAATCAGAGAAAAACTGGTCCGTAAGGAACATCAGGTGGTCACTGAGTCCAACCTCTGCCCCGAGGGTGTCTTCTGTACCTTCCTCCCGTCTCGGAAATTTTCTGATCTCTACTTAAGGACCTGTCACAACAGAAATTTCACATTCCTCCCAAAGAGCCTACTCCAGTGCTTCGCTCTCCTCATCATTAAGAATGGCTGAGCTGCTGCAGTTATTTCTTCTTCTGTCAATGTATGTGGAGACTGGGTTATTTGTCTTCGTCTTCACCAATCTCAACTGAATCCCTGCTTCTCAGAAATTAGAAAGTATAAAGATGCACTAGACGGTCTGTCCTCTCTCTCTGCCTATGGAAGATTGTTTCTGACATCAGTGCTCTACCAGGCTTAAGTTTTCTATGTTTTCTCCCACTTTTAGGGAGAAACCGCTTTGTAGTCTATAATCAGAAAGTTTTCCACCTATTCAGTGTATTTTGATATTTTGACCAACTAATTGACTACTAACTGATGAATTGACCAACTATTTTGACTAACCCGTTGGTGTGTATTTGTCCACGTGTCTGTGTATGAAAAGAGAAATGGAGGGGCCTCTGCCTTTTTTTTCCCCCTCCAAATTTGGTGACTAGAAAATAGCAACAGACACCGAGTAAAAGATGATGGAAGTGTCAAACACCAGAACGTGTGGGATCACAGGTGGAGTGATTTATGAAGAAGAAGAGAGGTTGAACATAAATTAAGCAGCGTACACCTACCTGCAAGGATGATATGGAGGAGGGTTAGTGAAGGTGGCGTAGGCACTGACTCACAATTAAATGTTCTTTATTCTTGGTCTCAGCCAGATTTATCCCTCCTTACTGATCCAGCCTGGCTTTTCTCTGTTCTCCCAGTCTTTCTAATTTCTTGTTGCTATTTAATGGGAATGGCTGGCTGTGGGGTATTCTCCAAAGAAGTCTGAGCACTCTTATCGGAGTAAGTGCTCAGCTCAGCTATAAATTGGCCTCCAACTGGTATTCCAACCATTGCTTACAAAAATGATAACTTGTGTAGCTGTAATCTTCGGGAACTGGAGGTACGTATGCCTGGGAGCAATGTGCCTAGAAGCAATCTGCCTGTGTGTACTTGCCTGCATAATCCAGCCCTTTTATATTTTTTCTAGCCTGCCACTACTGCATTTTTTAAGCAGCAGCCGGTGAATAATGCAGCTGCAATGTTGTTCTATTTCTATTCTGACTGCTATTTTTGAAGACGTTGTGTCAAAGAGGGTAGAGTGAGCTGCAGTCAGCTCTTGGTTGCCCAGGACAGCAGCTGGAGGACAATAACCTGGATGCAGGACTGATGGTGTCAGGGAGGAGCAGGAGAGGGCTGCTCTGCTGGCGCCCAAGGGTGACAGCACCCTCACGACGAGAGGTGCAGTCCAGGGCGGCCCCAGAGCACAAACAGCCAGTCTGGTGGCAGCAGCCAAGGTTGGTCCACAGCCCTGTGGTTCCCAGAAAGTCCATAGTGATGAGTCAGGTTCAAAATCAAGCCAGGAAGTCCCGTCAGTAAGGTGAGGCGGGGCAGGCAAGAGGCAAGGCAGGGCATGGGCATCGCCCTGGCAAGGACCAGCAGCTGCGGAAGCCTATTGAACCTGCTTGTCCTGCAGACACACGTCCCACCGACGTGATCCCACATGAGATCATGAACAAGCAGGACTGAGTTGCTGCTTACTTTGCTCTGTGACTATCAAAGCACTTTAGTTTGGTCCAAAATTTTCTAGCTTGCCTTTCTTATGGCTATTCGCACAGCATTTGCTAAAATTAGGCTGAAAAAGATAATGTTAGGCTTAACATAAGGCTTATACTACCAATTTGACCAGTAGAAATAAATTTGACTAATTTTGACCAGTAGAAATAAAATTTCAGTCTTTGCTGTGCAATTCCATTTTAGTTTAAAAATCTTACTCCATTCCTTGGTGCTACTTCCACTTGCAATATTGATTGAATTGAGTATTCTCTTTTACTTGCAACACATTGTGTTTCTAATGTGTTGAAGACAAAGAGCCTTCCCATTAAATGCAGTAGAAGTTGACCTGAGCTCTAGTATCTGTTTTTTGCTAAGGACTGTTATATTGGTTTAGTCATATTAAAAATAGCAGAAATGAACTAGAGTAAAAAGCTAGAATATGAATTCAGTCCCCCAGTTTAGAGACATTTGAAGTGAAATTTTGGTTTAGGCAGGCCCTAAAAAAAAAAAAAGAATATTTCCACTCTGATATGATCTGATTTCTAACACCATTTCAGCATTCCTAGTAACATTTAGCATCCAGAATGGTTCACAGTGTGGCCTCGGCTGTATAAACAAAATGACTCTTCAATAACACTCCAACAAACATATTGCGATTTGCTCAAAACAAAAATGTTTTATTGTCTCAGTGCCAGACAATTATCGGACACCCACTTATCAAAAATAATTAATAATAAATCCTAGCTAAAATATGCTTCCATAAGGCATTTATTTATAAACTTCTGGAAAACATCTAAGGAGCATATGCAGAGACGAGTCGTAATGTTCTAGCTTGGCTTTTACCTGTCATAAAAATATTTCACCTGCACAATGGGAAAGCCTGAAATATGGCTTCCTGCCAAAATATTTACACATGATGGTGGGACAATTGTGTAACTGTTGAAAAACATTAGCTGATTGTTTTTAAAATTAATTTGCTGGCTCCTAAATTAATATTTCTTCACCGCAAAAACCCCAAAGTGAAGAGCTCTTCCTTTCTTCATGGTCAAGAGCACCAACCTGCCGCTCTTGTCTAAAAGAGATGTGACGAATCATGCGCTGACTGTAAAGGGAACCTGGGGTCACTACCTCTGTCCCACGCACCTACGGGGTAATTGTTTAAAGCTAGATGCCGTGGACCCCATTTCTGTGACCCTTAACTGGGCCCACCTTCTGAAAAACACAGCAGCCATTTCAAGACAGGGTGAGACGGGGTTATGGCCCTTCAGTGCTTCACAAGGCTATGGCATGACGAGGATTTGCAGTCCTTATCTGCTTTATCTTGATCGGGCATAATAATCTAAACTTTAAGAACCCCAGGGCCTTATTCAAACTGTGCAGTTTAAAAGCCTAACGTAGACATCCCAGCCATTTCTTTTGGAATAATCTTTGCGCTAGTAGTTGCAGTCAATAAACGAGGCACTTGTAGCAGGTATTCTGGATATACTCTTGCATGACCACTTTGCCAAGTGCAGAATATAAAAGCCCAGGTAGGTTAGGTTAGGTTAGGTTAGGCAAAGCTATCTAGAAATGCACAGGGGCAAGGCCTCTGCTCAGCCCAGTGTAAAGCTCCTGAGGTGGTAACACAAATTGCACTGTTGCTGGGGAAATAGTGCTCCCAAACTTCTTCACTTGTATACCTACAAGTGGCAAAATTACAGACAAGAAAACGCCCTTCTACTCAGAACTGAGCTTTTTATAGAAAATCATTCTGCACATCATTTATTTGCAAGAGTTGTGAATCAGTATTTTACTGTACGCTCCCCCGTCTCAGAATGATTGAAATTTGCTTTGCTGTAACCAGAGAATAAGAACATTTTTTCATGTGTGCAACTTAAAATAACCTTTGGAAATCATTCATGTCATAAAATTTCTGGTTTTACATCTCCATTGCTAATTGACATAAAAGCTTTTACAAAACAATTGTTTCTGCAATATTGGAATTTAGTTGTTACTCTTTAGCAATCATGCAAGAATGCTCCTCTATGATAAAGTGGAAATTAATGGCAAGGATAAAAAAGTAGTGTGAAATCATGTTGCACGATTCTTCACCAACTCATTCTTATAGATAGGTCTTCATAAGAAGTCAAAAAAAGCTGGTGGAAATTATTAAAAGCAAATTACTGAGCAGAGATATTTTCTGCACAAGAACTTTTTATTGGCACAGGGCATTAGTAGGTCTGAAGATACTCTCATAGAATTACAGAATCACAGAATCGTTCTGGTTGGAAGGGACCTTAAAGATCATCTAGTTCCAACCCCCCTGCCCTGGGCAGGGACACCTCCCACCAGACGAGGCTGCTCCAAGCCCCGTCCAGCCTGGCCTTGAACCCCTCCAGGGATGGGGCAGCCACAGCTTCTCTGGGCAACCTGGGCCAGGGGCTCACCACCCTCACAGCAAAGAATTTCTTCCTAGTATCTAATCTAAATCTACCCTCTTCCAGAGTGAAACCGTTTCCCCTCGTCCTATCGCTCCACTCCCTGATAAAGAGTCCCTCCCCACCTTTCCTGTAGCCCCTTCAGGTACGGGAAGGCCACTNTTCTTCTCTCCAGAGCTTTGTTGTGGTACTGCCAAGCGCAGCGAGGAGGCATAAATTGCCCTTCTCCACCTGGCTTTGTTGCTGTTTTCTCTCTGTTGGATTTAAGTTCTGTCAAAGGCTGCAAGACCTCGAAATGGGGGTACCATTGGGTGTCGTGGAAGAACCAGATCCCAGCATCATTCCTGCCAGTGCAGACAGTATCGTGGAGGAAATGTCTTCTCCCCATTCCAGAGGAAAAGCTGGGTTTCATTTCTCCAGCTGCCCTTGCTCTTTCATGCATTTTCACATCCTCCACAGTCCTGTCTTCGTGTTTCATGATGGCTGGAGCTGGTGGACGCTGTCTGGACATCTGTTTTGACCTGAGCCCCTATTATTGGGCTGCCCTGACCATTTGCCTTGAGCTGAACACATTTTGCTCAGCGTGTCTGCAAGGTACATTAAAATACTGCTGTCATCAGCATCTAGTTCACTCATGTGCTGAAGTAATCAAGTGAAATTCAGTTGATAAAATAGCACGTAGCCAGGAAAATTTAACTGTACAGTGTCTTGTTGCTCCAGGATATCTTGAGGCACTCCACAAACAATGTAACATTGGAACAGGCTGCCCAGGAAAGTGGTGGAATCATCATCCCTGGAGGTATTTAAAAGATGGGAAGGCGCGGTGCTTAGGGACGTGGTTTAGTGGTGGTTTTGGCAGTGTTAGGCTGATGGTTGGACGCGATGATCTTAAACGTCCCTTCCAACCTAGACGATTCTATGATTCTGTAAGTTAATAATAATGCCTGTTGGGCCCAGGTCCCAGTCAAAAGTCAAGGAAAACGAGTATTCCATTTTAATTTATGCTGCAGTAGCAGCGTTGATTCTAGCAGGGAACTGGCATGCCTTAAGGAAGCTGGTTTTTCGAAGTGGTGTAACAGTTCTAGAAATTGTGAAACATACTGTCAAGTCAAATTTGAGGCTTTTACTCAGCTGAAGGAAAGAAATATGTTTTTGTAGCTTTCTTTTAAAAATCCAGTAGAAGTTCTTCTTTCAAATTAAAAAAATACAAAAGTAAAAAATCTTTGGGTCTGTTTTACAGTTAAAGAAAAAAAAAAGGAAAAGCCATTTTGAATTTAATTGAGAAGTACAAATTCTAATCGTCTGCAACTTGTAAGCGTAATGGAATAGAGCAGCAAGCGTGAGAAAACCAAAATGTTTTGGTGTTGAACTTGATGCAGATGGTGAAAAATATTTCTGCCTATTGGCAGCTTGTCAGTCAAAGAGAATACTGGTGGAGTCATTTCTTCAGTTAATAAGCAATGTAACTACATGTATTTCATAAATTTTCCAGTTTCTTCAGCCTGATAATTGTCTGGAGTTTATTTATAAGATAATACTGTTTCTTAGGTAGCTGTAATGTTAGGGACTAGAGTATCAGTGTTTTCTATCCCACAAGTGGGTGCCGTCGCTGCTTAGGTAAGAGAAATGTTTAAGAGAGTCACTGACATAAAGATACGTAGTGTAATGTTTAAATTGGCCACAGATTAAATATAACACAGTGAAAATTTGCTAACACAGGTAGAATACCAAAGTTTACAGCTGAGACTTAATTGCTTTTCTTCTAAGCTGTTCCAGCAGAAATTTGTGCTGAGTTTCACTTCAAGTGTGTGCTATTTTTATAACTTGTTGTCTGATGCCCTGAATTAAGTGGTAGGAAATTTGCATGTATGTATAGATAACGCCATAGTTACTAGACTTTTCTTCTAAACAAAGTGGTTGAAAAGAAAAACGTATACTATTGGCAATAGATATTGACAAAGAATTAGAAACAGAACAAAGTTTTCTTCTGGTAAGATTTCACACAAAGCTCCAGAAGAGTGGAGTTAAGTGTTAACACTCATCAAGATGATACAGTCTCTATATTTTACATCTTTATTTCTGGCTCACTCAAATTTAAGCAGTTCAGTCGATTGGCCCAGTGACTCACGGGCCATGTTTGGGAGGTTACAGGGACGCAGGAACTGCCAGCCTGGGTCAGAGGCAAAGTCCATCTAACGTGATATCCCCATCTGTGGGACTGGTAGTGTGAGGTGCATCACTGGAAGACGTAGGAGCTTCACCTCCTGCACAAACCTCACACCAGTCTCTCAGAGATTGACTTTGGTTTTGTTTGCCCGTGCCTTTATTTTTTTATAATTTTAGCTGTGAGGCCTAAATAAATCAACGTTTTAAATGAAAACCACGAGCCTGGTATGATTCACTGTCTCCTGAGCCAGATCTTTGCCATAATTCAGCCTCCTACACCAGTCACCTGTGAGCGCAAACACTCTTCCTTTAACTCAAAAGGGCAGCTCAAAGGATAACTCTGCTCCAATCTTTCAGTGAATAGTTTGAAGGCACGTAGGTGTGGTACTTTCTCCGCTACTACATCACAAAATAAGAGTAATAAAGGCCCTACTCTTACTCTTTTATGCAGTGGTCCATTTTATGCCGTAGTTTACGCTTGTACAACTCAAGTGCACAGCACTTGATAGCACAACTAAATGATTCTAGAAAAAATAGTGATAAAGGAGCAAGTTGGGATTTTTTTTATGAGCACAGATAACTAATACCTTCTCCAGCTTTATTTACGAGTGAGATTAATTCAACAGGTTGCACGGGGGAGACCAAACCCCTCAATTTAATTTTCAAATCTAAAGCAGCACCAGCAGTCAACTGGGAATCAGAGTTAAGAAAAACATCTGAGAAAATATCTGATCAAAACCGAGGAATGAAGGACAAGGTTATAAAGGTCCGGAGTGTAGACTGGAGGAAAATCTGTTAGTCGGGGCAGGTGATCAGACAGTCCCAAGACTTTGCCAAGCGCACACCAACGTTGTTGATCTCTGAGGCTCTTTCATCATCATTGCGGCACAAAGGACACTGCAACAGGCAACTGTGCACAGAGATTTATCAGCGGGATCAGTAGCTGATGGCACGCATCAGCTCTAAGAGGGAAAGTTACTTTTGGGGAAAAAAATTATGAGTAGAGAAAGATTTGGGACAACATTGCCAAACATCAAATACTCTTTTCTTGAGAAAGCGGAGGAAGACCTTCCCACTGTCCATATGGCTGCAGTGAGCCCGGATGGGTCACAGCCCGCGCTGGAGCCCAGCACAGCCCTGCGACGCCGGATCTGTGAGCATCCCATCACAGAAACACAGGCGTTGGGGCTGGGAGAGCCTTGCTGTTTAGCGCTTTTCCCTTCACCGCCCCCTTCTCTCCCAACCCTGCAGTGTTATCCCCCATAGCACTTGAGATTAGCAGATTTGTTTTAAATGTGAAAAATGATCTAGTCTTTTCCACTTCCCTTGGGGCAGATTATTCTACATCCAAATTGATTTCAGTGTCAAGGAGCTTTGCCCTTTCTTCTTTTCACACTATTAATTTCAGTGTTGCTGTTTGAACAAATCCTTCCCACCCTCTTTGTGTACAACCTTCAGATACTTGTAAATGACCTTGGCTGTCACGTACGCAAGTTTTTTACATCGGCGTTTCAATCCTGCCGACGATGAAGCAATGTAAATTAGCACAGATGAATACTCCCTTTTTAACGTGATTCGTACCTTGCACCAAGTTAAATACATGTTTGCAGAATTGCAAATACTGCTTTTACATGCTTTCTTTAAAGTCTATTAGTCTTTCTGTTCCCCTGGTAGTTTGTGTTGTGTTTTAACTGTTGTTTTGTTAGGAATTAAAATTGAGTTGCTGGCTGACAAGTGGCATTAAGTCAGTCTTGAGAAAAGATTAGTAAAAATTCAGATTTATGAATACTAAACAGCACTACCCTTGTCTGTAGAAGCTCGGCAGCGTGGAGTTTTTAATCAGGCCTGTACGTTTTCATTTTGGATTTCCAAGATCCAAATCTCCCTGCAGCTTCATGGGAAAACTAAGCAAGCAGAGTTATCTTCGCCTGAGCTTCTTCTCACCCAAAGTTTGTTCTCACTTATCACAACAGATCATGCTGCAAAAATTCAATAAGGAATGAATATAGCCCAGGCTTTCTTTCCCCCGCCTCCAAATACTTGCAGTGTCTAGGAAAATGTAAGGTTGAACTTAACAGAATAAGGACATCCTTCCCCCTGAATTTCATAAAAAGACATAGAGAAGTTGGGACGTGTTTTTTGCCAGCATACAACTGTGTGGTCAGACTGCCAATGAAAGATATATGTCTTACGGAATATACCACATGGTCACTATACAACCAGGCTTACAGGTGCCACTAACAACTTCTTCTGCATGTCTGCAGGGACGTCATTAAGAGCTTTCCGTGTGGGCGAACCCAGTTCATGGCCAAGTTTGTGGTTACACCAGGAAAGCAAGAATGACCCAGTAACGTTCGCTTTCTTCTAGACTTGGTCAAGTCACTTAACCTCAGTATACTGCATTATTTTAATAAAAGACGCTCCCATGGCCTTGGTGATCATGTCCACCAGGTCCCAATGTTGACCTAGTCCCCACAAAGTGCCTGTAAGGAGCGCGCTGCTGGGGTCCTGGTGTTGCTGATGGAACAATGAGGCAGATGATCCCAAAACGCGGTTTGACCCACGTTCCCCAGGGCGTGCTGCCATGCTACCGGCAAAACCACTTTTTGCATAAAGCAAATGTACTAAAACAGGATTGTCTTCAAAAGCTGGTTTTGGAGGTTTCATAGTCATCATGCATTTCGAATTGCTAAGTGAAAAAACCCACCACAAAAGCAGACAGGCGATGTGTATGTTTGAAAGGAGAAATGACACTGAGTATCTGTTGTGGTCCCAGATTTTCTTTCTGGTATCAGTACGACTTTTCAGTATGATGGGAGACATTTAACAGACAGAGGTTTAACAGCGTTTGAGCACCCAAACATTTATTACGGTCTGCATTCAAGCAGAGTAAAAGAATGTTCCTAATACAAAAAGTGTGAATTAAATATAGAGAAAAGGATTGCAGGGACATAATGTTGCTGATACATTTTGTACATTTTTGTAGAACGCTGTACAAGTGAGGGATCTTCATGGAAGTTAGGCCAAAAACAGGTATTAAAGGCGAAGAATCAAAAAAAAAAAACAAAACAAAACATGGCAGATGAGAACCAGCAAAATGAACGAACTCATACACATTCCTAAACCGATCTCAAACCAGGACTGGTACGGATAATCACGAAACATAAAAACTAGGCTAAAGCTTAGCTCAAACCTGCCTAAAAATAGGTGGTAAATGAAGTTTATCTACACCCTGTATAAAAGAATTTCACAGCCAGTGCTCTGGAACGGCTTTTTCGCAGGTGATCCCCTCGTGACGGAGGATTAGCGTTGGTTGAATGAAACAGCAAAATAAAGGATTAACAATGTATTTGGGAGTTTAATGGCTCTTAGAAAATAGAGTTGCGTTTAGAGCTTTTAGAGCATCAAAAAGAAATCTTTTCCCAACGTATTAGGCTCTTCTGCAAAGCATAAAGAGGACAACCCCTATCAAGAGCACATTTACGCTACAGAGTGTGGGCTGGATCAGCAACCCAAAAAAAAAATGGGAAGAAGCTCAAAGTAAACAATGATATAATCGCCTATTGCAGCGTGGTACAACTACCAAATTACTATTCCTTGTGATGTTTACGACTATAAAGCAAATTTTGAAATTGGATTGTTTATTCAAAGTTACCTGAAAATTTCCTTTAAATAACCACTATCCTATTAGCTGCTGAGTAACATATATACAGCTGCTGCACCCGGGGGGAAGCGGTTAGAATACAAAAGTGCTGTTGACACAAAAAAAGTACCAAAGGGAGTTCTTACGAATGAGAAACACGCGGTGTCTTAATGTCTGTCACAACCGGGGAAGGTCGGTGCGTGTAAGCCAGACTTGCGTAACCGGGGACATCTGGGGGTATTTGGCCAAGCAAGAGTGCGCATCACAATTTTATTCTGGCTTTTCCAAAACACAGTCTACGCCTAAGTGGTATCAAACAAGAACTCAAGCCAGGACATCAGTGAAAGGTTTTCTCTGCTTTTTTTTTTTTTTTCCTGAGGAAAGGCTCTTTTTTGCATCACAGTTCAAATATTGTGAAGAATGACCCCACTGTTCAGTTGTCAAACAGTACTCGAAAATTCCATTTGCTTTTTAGTCTTAGGCGCTTGTCTACATAAAGTGCCTACTAATGCCAGTTCCTGGGTTAGTGGTAGTCTGTGTGAACTGATGGCGGTGAGGTATAAAAGTAATCTATTGTACAGGTTTTTCACTGCGACTGAAACGCCCGAGTCATTTGCCATTACAGGATTTTACAATATTAATGGCAAAGAAATTGCGACTTATCCAGAAATCCATTTCCAGGCACTTTTTCACTGACTTCCAGAAACTCTACCTGCATAAATACTGTTGAATCAAGCCTAAGCTTGATATCGTCACAATTTCAATTCCCGTTGCATGCAACTTCTGCATGGGGCTGCGAGATGTAGGCAAATACCTCTCTCATTTATCCTACGGCTCTCCCACAGCTCTCTGGCAGCACTGGGAGCCCCTGTGCAAACTGGATCCAGAATATTTGACAGGTCTCGAAGTTTCCATGCTTAGACCTAAATCCTCTCAAAAACACACGTCTGAATTTTGCAGTTTAACCCTACCACCATACCTCACGTGCATGATCCTTTCTTAAAAAAGGACATGTTTTCAGTGTTGGTCCACCAAGCTCCTCCACGAAGAAAGCAAAATACGGAATTAACACGGTATGTCCGATAAAAACCTGATTTTATTCTGTATGAGTCTCCCTGACCTCTCGTTGCCAACCCCCTTATCTCTATACATTAGAGATATGTATCATGGCATCCCTAAGAAGCATTTTGCTGGGTGTCTGCAGGATTTCATATCCTTAAGGTGGAGACCATCAGCCTGATTTTAATCGCATTCATGTTGGATACAAAACCAAAATCGAGGCTCCTGTCTTTGGCCTCTTGTGAAGAAACATGCACAAGAAAATATATACGTGGTAAGCCCATTCAGTTAATACCAAGTACCAATTATTTCCATAAGTTTGCAGGATCGGACCCATTTTAGTGTTTTGTAGTGTTTTGCAGTTTTTTGTTATTTTAAATATAAACCCTACTACTACACTGTGACAGTATGTATGGTCAGTAACGTGAATATACACACTGATTAATCTATAGAAACGTTAACACATGCACAAAAATATTTGCTTATGGATATTAATGGACTAAGAGTCAGCTTTATTTTAGGAACAAGGTTTTTTACTGGTGTAAATGCAGTGACACGGTTGGCTGTAATAGTCACCTGCTATGGATTGTCAGATTTCGATAGTCCAAATTGAAGGGGAACAATATTAAATATTAAAAAGGCAACCCAGTACTTGAAATTGCAAAAGGAGAAAAAGTTTATATAACACTATAGTGTATCTGTCTAATTTGGAATATACTGTTAGATCATGCATAAGCTGGAAAAAAAATACATGCTTCTCTGGTGAAAATGGACTTTCTGAAGTTTTTGCTCTGGACTGTTGGGGAAAAGATTGAAAAAGAATACTTATAAGTGTTATTTATCGTATAATCTCTGTGAAACACCGCATATTTCTTTATCAATTTGAAAACGTTCTCTTTAATTCCAAAGTGAAATGGCATTTGGTAACGAAGTGATTGTCATTTTAAAACCCCTTTGTTTTTTGAGGTGCTATTGTGTGTGTATATATATTTTTCCCTTTTAAAGCGTAATGCCTATAGTATTACTGGGTCAAATTCAGATGAATCGTGACAACATTTTCACAATGGGAAATGTTAACATGCTACATTCTTTTCTTTGGAAAAAGTAAAAGAAAAGGTCACAGAAAACACATTTTAATTTAATTATATCCTTTAGGTCATTAACGTGATGTAATGCGCATGTCAGTCCTCTTTTCATCCGCAGATTACTTTAATCCTTCATGTGCATTATTTTTTTCCTCTAGCTTTCTTTCATATTCGCTTTGTTTTGAAACCGCATGCTGTCTGGATTATTTGTGCATGACCTCCACATTCAGTTCACGTTGGATGTTTACATACTCGGAGATTGTCATGGATCATTTATGTGCATTTTTTTTTCCTTTGTTTTCAGTTACTGAATTTTAAATATGCTTGAAATGTAAAAGTGGCATGAAACTTTCGTGACACAAGTAGACAACTATTTTAATAGAGATTTTCAGCACCTAACTTCACGTCTTTCAGCAATACATATTCTAAACCACGTTTTGTGCTGTGCTTCCAAAATGTAAGAAAATTAATTACGCTCTGAAACTCTAAATCTATTCCACTTCAGAATTGGAGCCAAATACTGGTTATGTTTCATTCGAGCAATAACAAACACAGGAGATATCGGTCCTTTAAATGAGTTAAGAAGGTCTCTGCTCTCTTGGAGGTGATTACTCGCAAAGTCGTGTGTCTGGGCATTGCGTATATTCAATATAGGAAAGAGCGTAGGACATCGTCTGATGGACAGCACAGATCACTTCAGATAAACACTATCTGCAGCTCCGCATAGGTGCCCTCTGGAACAGCCACCTTCTCTCAATTGACTGTAGAGGGACCCTAATTCCTCGTTTAGTGTCTGAAATAGATGTCTCAAGTAGGCATATCCTGCTTTTACATAGTGCAGTGCCATGAACCCTTGCGTCTCTATAAAGTCAGAGGTTTTATCATGTAAAAAACCCAATTTCTTCCATATTAATTATCCATTTGAAGAATTAAAGCAACATGTGTTGCTCAATTTGTAATGAAGTACTGCTTATCAGCAGAATTCCATCGCTAAATCACATAAAATTAAAAGCATATCCAGAGGAACCTATCGAGTAAATATACATGTATAAAATAAAACTTTTTTTTTTTAAATTATGTCCCAAAAAAGCATTAAAACACACTTCAGAACTTCTCAATTGAGAGGCCAAATAAGACACTATGAAAACAGCAGCAGTTACCAGAAAAAAATATTTGATTTTAATTGGCACAGGGCTGAATTCACATACCTACTTCAAGTAAATCAAAGCCTTCCGCTTTCCTTTTTACAGCCTATTCTTTTTCAGCCCGTTAATTAAGTCTGTGCACAGTCCGCTGTGATTAAAGATGAGTGGCTTGATCTCAAAGCGTGCTGAGCCGTCTGTAGCCCTTTATCTGAACAAGCCAAACACGATAGTTTCCACATCAGGAGCTGAAGGTTGTGATTTGAGACCTCCGTGGTCAAACCGATCGGGTCTCCAGGGGCTTTGCCTTCAACCCGCAGACCTCACCGCAGCCACCTCTGATTCTTTGCAGCCGCTTGGTTTGGGCTGATTTGAGTCACTACAGTTCTCTCCACTTTTACAAACTAGTTGTTTTGTCAGCATGAGTGTGACAACAATTAGACGTCCCTGTTTTTGCCCCATGCCTTTTCTCCTTCACAGTCATTCAATGACAAGCGTAAAAAGAACTTCATCTTTTCACGAAAATTCCCATTCTACAAGAGCAAGGAGCAGAGTGAGCAGGAAACAAGTGATCCAGAACGTAAGTAACCTCTTGGAGACAATGTCACATGCAGCAGCACAAAAAAATGGGTGACACGCATGATACCGGTATCGCACACATCCAGGCAAATATCTGTCGTAGGCAGGCAGGAGAGGTTTTACTACTGTGACCAATGTGTGACTGCAGTTTGGATCCAGCTGGTCCTTCCTTCCCTGGAAACACCGTTTTCAAAAGAATAAAACAGTGACCTTAACTTTTGGAAGAGCAAATGTGGCTCCTCAAAGTTGCTGTGGCACCTATCGTAAATCCAAACTTGTCTCTGATTAAATATTCCCGGATCAGAACTGGCTCAAAACAAAGTAAAAGTGATTTCTTTCACAATATTAAACTAAATTATTACTTTTTTAAAAGGTCTGCTCTAATCTCTTTTTTGTTCTCCAAATTGATTGCCATGGGCAGCTTCACTGAATATTTAACAATTAAATGAAGTATTCATGCTAACAGCTTAAAGAAGTAAATCAGATCTTGGAATGTGTCCCTCCCCGGGCATTTACTGCTTCCTTAAATCGTACAGAGAACCAGCATTATTGAAATTATATGCTGGATCCAAGCCCAAATATTCACTTTTTTTCTTAATAATTCTCTCCTAAATTTTTCCAGTGAGGATCATTCCTGGGACTTTATTTCTGGTTGTTCCTTCTTCCACACAGCTCCAAAAGCCACTTATCACGGTCACTGCCTCTTTCATTGGCTGCACTCCCATAGAATATGGGTCTAAAGTTGTTTCAGACAGCAAAAGCAGGGATCCAGATTGCTCAGTCAACATGGTCAGTCATGGTAGTATCCATTTCAACTCCACTGACTTCTTCCTTCCTCTTCTGCGGCTGTTCTTCCTTTCTCATTGCTCTCTCTGGGGACTTCCGTGCAGGACATCCCCGGATTAGGTGACGACGGTTATGGAACAAAGACTCTGAGTAAGTTCCCAGGAATGGTCACTGTAAATCTTTTTTTTTTTTTTTTTGTTTTGTTTTGTTTTGGCTTCTGTTCCTTCTCTGAGGACCCTCCACTCCTAGCATGCACAAGATAGAGTTTTATTTGTTACCCAGCTGTGAATGCCTTAAAAATGTTTCACTCGTTTTGTTCTGCATGACGATATTAAATAACATACAGTGTATCAAGCAGACACTTCCACTTCTTTTGTAATAACACCTTTTGTTTCTGACAGTATGTTATTGTTCCCATCATGGCAGTTCTGTAGAGTAGCATACCTAGAACTCGTTTCGCTGTCTAGACTGTTCTTCTCAGCAACAATCCCTCCCGCTCCATCTAAAGGGAAAGTTAAACATTCTAACTTGATTACATCCTGAGGAGATCAATAGAAAATTATTTTATGCTGTTGCTTCTGCCTTTTCAGCTTTTTGCATGGGATTGTTTGTTACTTTGCTGGATTTTAGATCAGTACTTGTTATTAATGGAAGAAGTCATTTGCAGGCTAGAGAAGACCATGCCTTCTCCAAAGCTAATTTTGGACCCATTTCACCATTAGCAGCCTATTCTCTGTCACGCAACCTTAATCAATTTCTTTCTCTAATGCAGCAATCCTGCCTCAAGACTTGGCATTGCAGAACGTGTAATGTCTCAGACAATTGTTCAGAAACAATTTTGCTTCCTCGAAAGTTAGACCAGAAAAATTGTACAGAGTGAAATATTTGCAGCTGATTTCTATATAAATAGCCACATTGTATTCTGTACCCAGAGCTAAATAATTTAAACAAAATGCCACTTGCATGTGTTTGGCTGCTTCGTCCGCAGTTGTCATTCTTTTTCTTAAGTGCCAAGTAGTTGGAGCGAAATGTGTGTGAATGTTAACGCTGCATCGCCTACTGTTTCGTATGTGCTTTTTAGTTGCAGGAATGCACACCCATGAACACAATTTTAGAGATTATTCTGTTTCTGACTGATTCCTTGAAAGGACTTTTTAATGGTTTAGCTTTAAGCCATACAGCAGCTCGCAATTTAAAAATGAAAGCTTCATCTCTTGTACGAAGAAGAACAGTTCTGCAAAACTAGTTTTGTCGGTGATAGACAGCAAATGTCGCTGCCACCTGAATTTTAACCATTCTCCTACTTTAAGTAAAGTGTCATAGCAGCTCATTAGCAACAAATGCAGATCCTTCCCGGCTAAAGAGAAGCAGAACACTTCTGATCTGATAACCCTCATGAATATCTCTGTCCTTACAAAGACAAATCTCCATAACATCCAACCACTTGGAAGGAGAGAATGGAATTCTGCAAATTGCTAAGGGAAAAGTAGCACAGAGGTATTATATAGACTCTAGTTTCTCTATTAATATTGCACCTAGCTTTCGGTTACTGACACACCTCTAGACATTCCCCCCCGTCCAGATTTCACTGATATTCAATTCAGAGATGCTTTTTAATGACAGTCCTTACTATGAAGGATATTTGTTCTTTTTTAATAAAGTTCTTCGGGGTCCTGTATAGCATATTAGTTTGAGATAACCCTTGTTAACTTGCTATGAAATGTCCAAAAGCCAATACACTGTTTTCTTCAAAATGTAAGTTTAATTTTTTTAAGCTTGTTACTGAGCCCAAGATCAAAGTTTTCCATTACTGTTTTTATCAGGTACCAACCCCCCCCCCATTTCTGCTGCTCCAGCAACCCCATTGGTCCCACTCTAGGAACCCTACACCATTAGACTGGTACCTGGGGGAAATGCAGCACCTTGCAGAGAAGAGGTGGTCTTGGCGCTGTTCCCCTAGTCATCCTTCATGACATCCATACATGGTCTGCTCTGGGTTCATCCCAGGGGCGTTTTGGCTTTTATGAGTTCCTTCTTTCTCTGTGAATGTTTAGAGGCAGTTGCACGTGAGTGTTGCGAGTCACCCACAGACTAATCTCCCCACTGGTATAATGACAAATATTGGCCCAATTTTAGCTCCTAGTGTTTGTCAGGAGGTGACTTCTTTGTACCCATTGTCAATTTAACCACTGTGTCTCATTCTTACTAACCCAGTCTGGCTCCCCACCCCATAGCCATTATACCGTTGGCTTCTAAGTGTCCTGGAGCCACTGAAAAGTTTCAGCTGTCAAATGATCTTTCAGGTGCAAGGTAGTCAGCATTTCTACCAGAGATACTGTTCAGACCACCATTTCATGTGGTTCTGCAGACCTCTTGGAGGTCATATAGCAAGGTCTGACTGACCATAAACAGTCTGCTGACTACAGTTTGGGAACAGCAGCTTCACATGATAGAGATTCCACTTCTCTTTAAATAATGTAATAATAGACATAGGACAGCAAATTTGCCAAATCACAAGTCTGACCCATCATGATAGTTCTGGTAACCCTATTCACCCATCCAGACTGGTGCGGTAAAGGTTTTCATGTTCTAGCTCAAATCCTCAGGCTAGACAATGTCTGGGAAAAGATTTCTCCCAAATTTTTTTTTTTCTTAGTTTTGTCATTGGTTTTGTCTTCTGTTTTTTTTGGACAGGGTAAAATGGATACAGTTACAATATTTGGTATCAAAACCATTTTCATGTTAATTTGTTAACCCTTTGGGATAGTGCGCAGTGAATGAAGATGGGCACGGGTTAGAAGTTTAGCAGGAATAGTTCCAATGCATTAATGACGCACGTTAGTGGTAGTGCAGAATAACATGAGCAGTCACTCAGGTTTCATGAAATTACTCAAGACGTCCAGTGAGATGCAAGTGAACCAGAATATACTTTGAAATTAAGTTGTCTGAAATGTCATTAAGTGTCTCATCAAGAAAAGACATGGCTTTGCCATGACACATGTCACTAGCTAATACATATATTCTCTTTCTGAAATGCCACAAGAGAGAAAGCTTTCATTTTACCTGTGTAAATTATCTGAGAGTTTTCAGGTGATGTCACTGCATAGTTTTTATTTCCTCTCTGCACGACTACCTTTGCATGACTGTGGCAGTTCTTTTAAGTTTCTGCAGCTCTGTGGTGCTTGGTTATGTTCTTTAATTTGCTGTACTGTTCTTGCAGAACATGTTTCTTCTAATGCCAGCGATAGTGAAAGTAGCTACAGTAAGTTACTGCTTTCATTAGAGTCCTTTTTCTTTGCATTGCTTGTTCTGTTTGTTTCTTTTATTTTGTTTCTCTCCTTGCTGCTCTTCTGTTAATGTTAAAAAGATGGTTGGAGCAAATGGCTTGGAATTCAAATTTACGACCACATCTTGAGTCCAAAGCTGTAAAAGAAAACTGTCGACCTTTATAAGAGAAGGGAGGAAGGCTGTTATTTGGGATGTATTCTGGGACATAAAACCAAACCTGGCTTTGCGTAACCTGCGAAAGTCGGGATTATTTTGGTTTAGTGACAAGAAGTTTATTTCAGCAGGGAGAGGGTAGCTTGTTGATGATCTTTTAAGAGTAAAATTACTCCATAACTGTAGTCAAACCTGCAAAAAGCGTCTTCTTCACAAGATCATGATTTTTACTTGCATTTCTGCACGCCTGTATGAAGGACTAAGAAATAGTCCCCCAAATTGTGTTGAGCCCTTCATTTTGGCAGTACAGATTTCCTAATGCATATTGAAGTCTTCCAAAAAAGGTAAGATAGACCTTCACCCCTTAGGCACTGCCACTGAATGCCACAGATCCCCTGTAAGTGGAGGTCCCAGCCCTACAACCTGATCTGCTTGGAGTTACAGACTCCATGTGGTCATATAGGCAAGAGGCAGATCGTGTGTTCTAGGTAACTATTAGTAATACCCCAAAATTTTACCAGTATAACTTTTTGTTCTGGAAGTGTTGAAAAGTAAAAAACAAAAAGCATTAAATAAATGACTGGAAATGTAATAAAAGGTAATTAAAATGATAGATTGCTTACTAAATCACCCAGTTCTTTAATTTTTTCAAGCCATTTGCTTAGCAAATCAAGTTTTCCACCAGTCCCTCAGCACTTGTGCTAAGCACCCACATACATTCAGGTAATCATTGGTATCATACGTTATATTTACTAGCCTTGATATAGTGCCTAGCAGTTGAGCTCTGTTAATAAACACTGGTTTTTCTCAGGAAAACAGCTAATCTTATGCAATTCAGAAACGGCAAATTTTTTTGTATTCTCTTGTATTGCAAAGGTTTCCTTGGAAAGCAATTGCCAGAGCCACAAGAAAACGGTAGGCACTCTTGAACTGCCAAGATCCAATTCTGAACCGCTTTATTTTTAATGTGTCCTCTACTGAGGAGGAGGAGGAGGATTTTATGTTTGAAATATAAGATGCTCTTTCCTAAGAGTGACTTTGCAATCAGGAATGAGGCAATAGGCTAAATTTTCAAAAGTTTCCAGATCTGCTCCAGGTGGTCAGAGAGAGCAGTGACCAAATTGTGAGGGCATAGAGATAAAAGAGATGAGGCCTGTCATGAAGAAGTTGTATTATTTCACTGCGTTTCTAACCTTTTGGGACTGTTGAGAGAGGACACTACGAAGCCTATCAATATAACTCATGTGGGAAGAGTAATTATCAGACCTAGTCTGTGAGCATTTCCTAAAGACATATTCCTCAATTTTCTAATTTGTTTATTTCTAATGAAAGGAAAAAAAAAAATAATAGGTGCTTGGGGCAAAGCTCATTCCTGGTAGAATAAGACAGCATGCAGTTATTATTTCTGCTCTTCTTGTTTGCATCTGGGTAGCTGGAAATGGGGCCCAACATCAGTCACTGCCATAAACCCAAGTTTGTTTTAACTCCGTTTTGAGCCAGACATATTGCAAAGCTGTTCTTCAGTGTGGTGTAGTGCTACTTCAAGGAGAATTTGTGCGTTCAAGGTGAGGCACTACAACTTATTTTACCAGGACACCGCGTGTGTTGACTTGCAAACTCATCCAGCCCTCGGTCTGTGCACTGGTAAAATGGGGCACCCTAAGAGGAGGAAAAAAAATGAAGCTGAAAAATTCATGAGGAACAAATAAAACTTCCCCAGCAAACGAGCAGGAAAAAAAGGGGTTGCCTGCCCCACTACTTTCTGAATTGTAGGAAACTGGGGAGGCGTGGCTGGAAAGATCCCTGGTGGAAAAGGACCTGGGGGCGTTGGTCAACAGCCGGCTGAATATGAGCCAGCAGTGTGCCCAGGTGGCCAAGAAGGCCAACAGCATCCTGGCCTGTATCAGGAACACTGTGGCCAGCAGGAGTAGGGAATCATCATCAGGGATCGTCCCCCTGTACTGGGCACTGGTGAGGCCACACCTCGAGTGCTGTGTCCAGTTTTGGGCCCGTTAATACAGGAAAGCCATTGAGGCGCTGGAGCGTGTCCAGAGAAGGGCAGCGGAGCTGGTGAGGGGTCTGGAGCAGGAGTCTTGTGAGGAGCGGCTGAGGGAGCTGGGGGTGTTCAGCCTGGAGAGAAGGAGGCTGAGGGGAGACCTTCTCGCTCTCTGCAGCTCCCTGAAAGGAGGTTGTAGAGAGGTAGGGGTCGGTCTCCTCTTCCAGGTAACAGGTGATGGGACAAGAGGAAACAGCCTCAAGTCGCGACAGGGGAGGTTTAGGATGGATATTAGGAAAAATTTCTTCACTGAAAGGGTTATCAAACATTGGAACAGGCTGCCCAGGGAAGTGATGGAGTCACCATCCCTGGAGGGATTCAAAAAACATGTAGATGTGGTGCTGAGGGACACGGTTTAGTGGTGGACTTGGCAGCTAGGTTTACAGTTGGTCTCAACGATCTTAAGGGTCTATCCAACCTAAATGATTCTATGATTCTATGAGCTCAGCAATTCACACCTTGGCCAGCACAAAAAAAAGTCTGTGGGTAAAAAACAACTGGCAAGTGCCACATATTCTCCTGCAAACGTTCATATTTGTCCCTATAAAATCAGGCCAGTTGGAGTCCAGAGTGAAGGGTTCTGCATTTGTCCTAGTGGGTCTCTGGCAATTGCTTTAACATGTTTCTCTAACTTTTGCTTCTCATGATGAGCTTTTAGTGAAAAGTAGCTAGTGTCGAAACCTGTACTACTCGATCATTCCTAGAACCATTCCAAACCAGGGGTACAACTACACAAAGTGATGTTGAAGGTTCCTGAGAACTGTCCCGGTTGTGCCGTGGACAGTCATCAATAGAGGGGTTACAGATTGACTGGGCTTTTTCTGGGAGATATTCTGATGCATTCCTATGTATTTGAAAAAAATATATTGCTTAAAAATGTGAGTATTTGGCTGAAGTATTGCTCCCATCTTGGGCTTGGGGGTTAAAAAAATCAACTTCTTAACACAAGTCAAATACTTTTTATTTCAAAATAATGATATAATTGGAAGTCCTCCTATGTGGTCCCAAGAGAAAATTCTTTGACCACTTCTTAGCAGCAAGGCTGTTACACGTAGTGAACCCGATTTCTGGGTTTCTAATGAGCAAAAGAGCTAGAGCCAACAGTGGGGTTTTCTTTACCTCAACCTCAGGGGGAACCACAAACACATTTGACAGTAGAATCTGTCCCTTTTTAAAAAAATTAAAAAGTATTTTTGAGCCAGGAACAAATGCTGGCCTGATCTAAAAGGGGCTGAGCTGCCACACAGCTGCTGCTGCATCACACTGGCCATGCTAATATGAAGGCTAGAACTATGTTAGTTTCTTTGCGCCTGTTCTCAGCAGTAAAAACAAGTTTGCAGAGTGGTATATAAAATGCTGGACTAGCAGAAGGATGTTCCTTTTGTGATAAGGTTACATAAAACCAGCCTTGACTTAGCCCTGAACCAGCTAATCAAACCATGATTGAAAGTTTATTTTGAGCTCTGTAACTTAAAATGTTCTGATTTCCTCTTCAAACCAATCTTGTAAGAACAGATTTTTTACCGTGGACTCATCAGGTTTTATTTTGCGAGACGTGATTTTCATAATGGCCATGAATTTCACGTCTCTCTGTTGCGTATGTGTTGTAACGCTCTTACACATAGTTCAGGAGAGGTTTTTACAGCTGTCATCAAAATTACACACACATTACCACATCTATTTAGCCTAATTGCATAACTGGTTGTGATTGCACCAATTACCTAGAGAGGCAATACATGACTAAAAGTTAAAAATAAGGAAAATTGTTAGAAACAAATATTTTTACCCTCTGTCAGCAAGTCAGCGAGTTACTCTTGTAATGAGATTTGAAGACTCAGAATAAGGTTAAAGGAGCACTGATTATTATGTTAGGCCACTGATTAATTAGGACACTTACGTTGGCCCTCACACTCCCCAAGGATTACTGTATTATTCAGGCACACTCAAATTGGCACAAGCATTGAAGGCTCATTTTATGCCCTCACAAGCTGTATTGATCTGAGACATATAGTGCCAATGGACCACTTTTCGGTCATAAGTTCATTCTCAGAGTACTGATGATCTTTTCACGTATCGGATTTCCAACCTTTCATAGCTATCAACATATTTCCAAAAATCATGTGTTTACTTACATAAATAGGGGTCCGGGAAAGGGATTTTGAGCCAAATAGGGGCTAGGATATTGACTGTCCAGTGCAGTCTGTGCAGACGAAAGAAAACAAGCAATTGATTTCTCCAAGATCTTGCAAGTACAACTCAGCTCATCCATACTTTAGCCCAAAACCTAAAAGGATGATGACAGAAAAATAAGCCTTCTTTGATCTTAGATGCAGCAGAGCAAAAAAATTCAGGCAAGAGCTCGAAAATAAAATTAATTTGGCTCATCTACATGTATTTCACATGTGTAATGATGGCAACAACCACCACTAGACCAGAAATTTTAATGAACCCTAAAATTCTCTTTGATTTTTCTAAAATCATAAATAATTTTTAGCTGTCTTCAAAAGCACTACTTTTTTGTTATTCACTTAGATCCCTTCACAGATTTTTTTCAATCACAGCCATTAATGGGATGCCAAAAATCCATGGATTCCCACTGCAAAAGGTGCTTGCTGAGGGTGGGTGTTTGGTTACATGGTGGCCGCACCACGGCAGCTGGCAGCAGCTCTCCTGCCCCGTTACTCACACGCTGGGGGCAGTTACGCCAGCACTGCGGAAGCTCTGGGTGCTCTGGCATCCTATTTCCCAACAGGAAAGGGGACCTTTTTATGGATGACATGAAAAATGCCTCGTATCTGCCAGGTCTAGACTGAAACTGGTTTTGAGTCTTTCACAGGCTCTCTGCCATCTAATCAGAAAGGGAAAGCAGTGGCAATACCTTAAATCCATTTTAGCCCCTCTCAAACACTATAAAATCCTTTAAAAAGATGAGATTAGTAGTCCTTATGAAACTCATCTGACCACGCAGGACGTCTCTGCCCTGTTTATAGAAGCTACGAGTTATAACAAACTCCAGATCATTCTTCTCTTCCCAAGCATGAGAAATCACCAACCAGCAAACCAAGAACAAAGGGAAGCGATGCTGGGAAAGTGAAAGCCCTCCAATAATTTTACTCAGAAGTATATGACCTTTAGGAAAGCTTCCTTTTTCTTTCTTCTCTTTCCTTATTTTCTTGCTTTTCTTCTCTTTTTGACTTGATGGAATTTTACCAAAGAACAAGGGATCACGCCGAAATCCTACAGAAAGGACTTCGTCTTTTTTCTCTTTTTGTTTTGACTTTTTGATTTCGAAAAGATTTTCCAGATCAATATAGCTAACCTGTGCTAATTAAGCCATTAATGTGGGTGGTAAATGAGGCTTAGTCAAATGATAGATAATAGCCTGTGTCCTGCTGAATTTCACACTGTGTCTCACACCTCAAAGCCGTCGCAAGGTTGTAGCGATCCAATTATTGATTGACTCCAGAGCTCTTCATTATACTCAATACTTTATGGACTGCTTCAAAATGGTGCAGAACTGACTGAGTAGAGATCATTAAAGAATACCATCTGGTACATTAACAAGTGTATTAGCCCCTGAGGACTTACAGGATGTTGTCTGGACAGGAAGGATTTTATTCACATAGAAAGTTGAGCTTCCTGAGCCCTTTTTCCAGAAAAGCAAAGCAGTGGAAATGGTGCGGCTTTCCCCCACGCTCACGCTCCATGTAGAGTCTGAAACCCAGCGCTGAAGAGCCTTCACTCAGGAAGACATCAGTCTTTAAGTCCCTCTGTATCACAACAACCTCAAAGTTTCTCCTTGCTTGCTGCAACCCTTTCCAATGGCTTAAGCTTCAGCACAGTTTGAGTGGGATGGAGTTTTTTCCTTTGCCTTCAGTCGGGCCACAGTTTCATGAGACTTCTGTGAAACAAGAGGCTTGTTTGTCTCCATAGCCCATACCCTACTGATAGCGTGGAGGTAACGACAGCTTTAGCACCTGGACATGTCTGCCAGAGACTGGGCAAAACAGAAGGTAAAATCTCTGCTGGCTTATTTGTGTTGGTTATAATTCTGTGCCCAAGCCAAATATTAGCCCACAGAGGAATTTTTAAATAGCATCAGAGTTACTGGTTATTTTCCTTCAGTCACTGTCACTCCCGTGGGATTCTACTCTTTAAATGCAGATGTCTGCATCTGACCTTGCTGCTTAAATGCTGTTATGGGACAACGGAGACAAAAGTGCCCTTCTGACTTTTTCTCTCATCCCAAAGTAGACATATAAAATGGGTCAGATGACTCATGTTTTAGAATAAGCACTTGCCTATTTGTAGGCACCCATTGACTCTAAAGGGTGCCTAGGGACTAGCTCAGACATAAGCACTTGTGATACAGGTTCCTGAAATTAGCTGAAATGAATCCCCTTCTGTAGATCTATATCCACCAAAACAAGTAGTTTCAAGTTTAAGATTGTATTCGTACAAACAGGCTCCTCTCCACATGCTTAGGACGTGATGCCTTCCTTGCCCACCCAAAGACTGACTTTCTTGGGCTGTTGAAACGCATGTCCCTGGGGGGCTGGAGGGCAGGCAGCGCAGGAGCGTGCTCCTCCGGCCTGGAGAGTGAATCGTTTCATCTGCAGGGGAATGGCACATCCTGAGTTTTATATCACCCTCAAAATTCCCAGAGAAACTTAAGGGAAAACAATACATCCTGATGCGTGAAACCTAGTCTAACAATAATTCTGGGGTTTTAACTTTGCAAAAAGCCAAAGTTAAGCTAGTGATTACAGTATCAAACGTTTGCAAATAGAGAAGAAAATCCATTATCCACGCTCCTCATGTTATGTTGGCTTGTTCTCAAAAGCTGTCTAATTCCTTCCTATTATTGAAAATGATATTTTCTCCTGTGCTGCTTCAGCGCCATTGCTAGGTTGGAGTTGGCCCTGTCTGTTCTCTTTCTCTCCTACCACACCAGTACATTTTTTTAATTTGCTTTTTCTGTCATTGCCCTTCATTACAACTTCCTTTTTACTTGAAAAGCTTCCTTACACGTTTCTGACAGCTGTCTAGATAATATAGCACAAAAGACGTCTATCAGCTTACTAGGTTCATGAGGTGAGAGTCAGCCTAAGACTAAACCACAAAACGTTTTGTACCTACTTGGGAGCTAGGCATTGCATCCAATACAAATCTTAATATAGTTAATGGAGCCTCAAGAGGGACTCAGGTAGCAGTCAGACTACTTCAGGGTGAGGTGTAGCCCTCAAAACCTCCAAATCCTTTCTATATTGTCCATCAGGTGTCAGGCAGCACTCTTCCCCTGCATGTGCACGCTTTGGTTTGGCAGGAGCCCACCAAAATAATGTAGCACAGACTCATGTGATCGCAAGCAGATGAAACGAAGGCAATCCTCTCTTTTATAAAGCCCTGGTACCTCTTACGGCACTCTTTTTCTCTGTACTATCTAAACGAGTTGCAAAATCCCGCCTGTGGATCTTCTCAGAGACAAGCCCTAAAATGAGTGAAAATAAAATCGAAATTTTAAACTTTGCTAAGCCTAAGTCATATTTAGAACCTGCCAGAGCCCTTATGTGGTACCAAGTATGTGACAGTGACCTAGAAAAAGAAATTCCCAGGAATTACTCATGCAGCAGGTTGAGGAATCCTCCCCCTTCCCCTCTTGCACTCTCGTAGAGGAGAGGACTGTGATGCATTGGGGCCGTACATCTGCACCCAAGTCGCGGTCCATATAGTGCCCCTTGTTTCTCGTGGCAAATTTCTCTGTTTTTAAACGTCACCATGAGGAAACAGCACTGTCCTAAGAGGAACGGAGGGACAATAAGTGTGTAAAATACGATGCTGTGAGATTTGTGTTCAGGGAAAGGATAAGGGTCAGAAAACAGCTCATGGCTAGATGTCAGGCTGCGAATGAACTAGACTATGGGGGTTATGCACAGAAGGACGATCCACCAAAATGCATATATTCTGAGGATAAAAATTGTTCATTGTAGGTAGCCTGTTGATTTGCCCTGCAGCAGCATGTTAGGGCCTTAACAATCAGACAAGCAAAAGAATTGCATCTTAAATTTCTGCACTATCCTTGTAAACAGCCTTGCTATCAGATGAATAAATGAAGCCTTATTGCCCATCATTGAAAAAGCCCAATTTCAGCAAAGAGAATTGAAACCTGTGGCAGGGAGGGGAAGGGAAAAAAGTGGTCTCCACACTTTAAAGTTATGAGGGACTTCTTGGAATGGTTCAGGTGAGAGCATTACCAGAGAGAAGTGCTGAACTTGATCTGTCTCTATGTGAAGCATCTTATCAGGCTTTAATACTTGACGTGTTGCTTGTCAGCTTCAATCTCTTCTCTTTCTTCTTTCATCAGGAGGCCAAGAAGACTGCATCCTTTCTTATGAACCTGTCACCAGACAGGAAAGTAAGTTTCACCTGCTTTTCTGTCACTCTTCTTTATATTTTTCATTTCACATTTTGGGGCCCAGCAGAGCAGCAAGCCTTCCCGTGCCAGCCCCAGGTTCTCTGTGGCTCCTTTTTCTTGGCCACTCGGTCGATCGCATACAAAAGAAATGACGTAAGGGTCTCCCTCGCTAGCCCCCACTTACTGACGTTCTCAGGACTCTCCCCAGTATGCGCTCATGGCCTTTACTAATAAATAAGTTAATCAGTCTACAAAATATTGATTCAGATTTTCTAGATCTACTGCGATATTGTCCCGTGGTGTTGTGGGCTAGGTCAGGACAAATCAGGACACATGGGAAGCCTTTTGTTATTTTCCTTCTCATGGGATATGTGCCTGTAACCAAGGTAAATGAACCTACAGGAAGGCAGCTGAAAAAGGGAGCACACCCACCTGATTTAATGGGGGATGCACTCGTATAACTAACGAGAAAAACATCCTACAATATCCTTTCCATGCCTCAAGAAAGAGTCCATCTGCAAGCATTTGGGAGCGACCTTATTGAGCAATAGCCAATATATGCATTTCCACAGAGTCATTTGACTACACGTGCATGCACCGTCACAGAGCTCCGCAAAATGCGTGGTGCTTGTTCCATTTTCCTTACCCATGGCAATAAATAAATTATTCATCAATAAAATGTACACCTAAGTTTTCACTTCATACACAGAGACAACAACTCTGGTTAGTGCATCTTTGGGAAGGTTGACTGTTATTGCCAGCAAGACCATCAAAATGTGCCTTTCTTTTTGTTGTTCAGTTAATTACACCAGGCCGGTTATTATTCTGGGTCCTATGAAAGATCGGATCAACGATGATTTGATATCTGAATTCCCTGATAAGTTTGGGTCGTGCGTACCACGTAAGTATGATTTTACTCCTTGTTGTGCAGCTGAGTGAGCTCTATCCCTTGGTGCCACACATTAAGTGAATTGCTGTGAATGCAGCATCCGTGGACTATATGTAGTTGAGTTTCTCAAAAGCCGTTTTTCCATTGGACAAAAAAGGGGAAAGGAACAAACTAAAAAAGGTTATGAACGTCTGGAGGGAATTTCTGAAAAGAATTGTCTCAAAAGCTGCAGTATTTTTTTAAAGGCGCCTTCTAGCCACTAACTCAACTTACTCCTCAATTAAGCTGTGGTTTCTTAAATAAGATAAACATTTGAAATACTGGTAAAATGCAAAATGTTTCAACTCAGTTGCACAGCATCCGTCACTAAAAAATACAGAATAATCTGTGATTTATGTGAGATCTAGACTGTCTAATCTGAAAGCCATACTGGACCCCAATTAAGCAGAGTGTTTATATCTTGGATCGTTAGAGCTTGCTGAGTGTTTAGTTCAGACCCTGATTGCAGTCTTACTTCAGTTTAAACTGTTGTCTCTGCAAATACACCAGCTTAAAACTACTAGAGATGAGATCAGAATCAGGCTTATAATCAAGGCTAAATTAAATTAATGAGATCTTTTTGTCATTGCAATAGGACTAGATTTACAGTCTGGAATGCATTTTGTGTTTGGGGTTTGTGTGTGATCCTGCTGAAAAAAAAGTGGAATTCTGGTAAATCCTGATTTTATGTTAGCCCGTAAGTATTGATTGCAGGTAAACATCAGAAGGTAGTACCTTAAAAAGACAGCTTTATTGTCATAACTCCATTGAAAACACTGTGTAGTAGCCAAAGGTCTGCTCCCAGATGTCAACCACCTCCGCTTACAGCAGACCCAGCACTATCCACTGGGCAAACCTTAACTGCAGCATTTTTTGCATGAAATGTTTTTGCCGACTTCTTGATCTTCAGTCTTTTGTTTCATGCAGATACCACACGGCCAAAGCGTGACTATGAAGTGGATGGGAGAGATTATCATTTTGTCATTTCAAGGGAACAAATGGAAAAAGATATCCAAGAGCACAAATTTATAGAAGCTGGGCAGTACAATGATAATTTATATGGAACTAGTGTCCAGTCTGTGAGATTCGTGGCAGAAAGGGTAAGTTGATACTAATGTTATTGACCGTGCAACATGACCTGTTTTGTTTCCTCGTTGTATCTCAGACATGATTCTTCTGCCAAAAAATATATCTGCAAAACGGCATCCTAATATTTATAGACTTTATAATGACTCCACAAGTGGAGTCTCTGACTTTGAATGGCAACACCCTTCGCACTCTTTGTGCCTGGATGTAGTGCCATCGATTCACATACTTGACACAGCGCCTCAAGTACGCCCCAAAACAGCTTTCCCTCTTCCCTCTGTAAGACAGGCAAATAAACTTACCTCACTTTCACAGAGGGGAAAGAACGAAGCAGAGAAAGATTAAATTACTTGCCTCAGGTGACACAGGGAGTCTGACACAAGCAAGAACTGAATTAACCAGTAAGAATATAGACATCCTATTACTTTTATCAACTGATTTTCCTCATCTCTGAAGAAAATCATCTCCCCCCTGCAAAGATCATCCAAGTAAAAATAAAAACGAAATTTGTTGCCGTATCTCCAGTGTATATTTTATATCAGCATCAAAGCAAAGGAAAGAGTGCAGAGGAGTGGAGCGCATGCCCTGGGGTCCCCCTTCCCTGGTGTGCCAGTAATGGCCCCGTCCCAGGGCACCGTGTCACAGAATCATTTCCCGTCTTTTGGCTGATCTGCAGCAAACTCTGCAAAAATAAACACATCCTCATCTGTTTCCAACAGGGCAAGCACTGTATACTCGATGTGTCAGGAAATGCTATCAAACGACTACAAGTTGCACAACTCTATCCCATCGCTATCTTCATTAAGCCTAAATCATGGGAGCCTCTGATGTAAGTATAAACTCCTTAAAGCATTTTATTTTCAGGGTACAGTCCCAAGTGGCACAACACAGGTCTTGAGTCTACGTTTTGCCTGTCCTCTAAAATCAGTAATAACAAGAGGAAGTGGGAACAGTAGAACCTTGCTCTCCCTGCCTGACATCTGCTGTATTCTGGCATCTCAAGGAGCAAGCCCATGAGGCAGCAATGTGCCCTTGTGGCCAAGAAGGCCAATGGCATCCTGGGGTGCATCAAGAAGAGTGTGGCCAGCAGGTGGAGGGAGGTCA
>VWZL01004598.1:707273-740878 GCA_013396915.1 Stercorarius parasiticus
GGGGTGGGACTGGGTGATCTCCAGAGGTCCCTTCCGACCCCTGCCATTCTGTGATTCTCTCTCACACTGGGACATGTGGGCTTACATGCTGGACTATGAAGGACCCCCTGCCAGTGCTCGGTGTACTTGTTCCAACCTCAGCAGCAAGTTCACCAAGGACTCATTGCGGTATGGCTTGTCCCATCCAGCCCTCGGTGCTCCTGTGGTGTAGAGTCTGGGCACAGAGTGAACCAGAGGGTAAACCTGTGTCGGATTTGCAGCGTGTGCCCCTTCGTCAGCCCTTCATTTACTTGAAGGTTTGTAAGAGGGTAGGCGAGGACCCATGGGACTGGAGAGGGCAAACGTAACGCTTGGAGAAGGAAAGAGAAGGCACCAACTTCATGCTGTCACCAGGCAACCTAATTTCAATACTCAGAAAAACACTGGGATCCAGGGAACAGTTAAGCAACTCAAGTATAACAACTGAGAGAATAAAAAGGTTCTAAGAAGCAGCCAATGTGTGTGCATCAAGAGCAAATCAATCTTATTTCCTTCTTTCATGAAATGGATATAAATAATTTTATTGCATCTTAATTTTTATTCTGGCTCCATGGGACATTCTCAGTAGCAGCTTAGGGCAATACAGTCCAGAGGGAATCACTGGAGGCCATGTGCGCAACCGTACTCAGTCGTTGAAAATGGCACTGTTCAACTGGGAGGGTAACAGAAATCCTGCAAGGTTATTTCCTGAGCTGTGCCCCTATTTGGGACTACTTGTTATTTTCATGAATTACTTGAATGATGAATTGGGCCATACTTTTGCAAAGTTTGTGAATAAGTCAAGGCTGAGTGAGGTGGCAAGCACTTTGGAGGGCAAGATTAAAACTCAATGTAAAATCAGGAAGATGAAATTCAGCACAGACGAAGGAGGGAAAATGAAATGCAGGAGCACAAGCAGGGAATAATTAAGCTACAGCACTGCTGAAAAGCATCTGGCGGTTGGGATGGATCACAGAGGAATATGAATGGATGGATAATACCGTTGCAAAAAAGGAAACTGCCACTGTGGGCTGTGTTAACATCAGGGTTGTGTAAGGACACAATAGACGGTTATTTTGTTTTACTGGGTATGGATGAGGCCTCAGCTGGAGCGCTGGCCGGGTTCTGGGTACCACCCTGGAAGTGGAGGAGGAACGGGGGTTGCCTAGTGTCAAGGAGAGAAGACTGAGGAGGAAATATGGAAGTGATCTTCATTCTGATTAAAGCTCAGGATAAAATACATTGTGATTAATTGTTTTCCACGTACAAGTTTCCATGTAACAAGAGTTATCAGCTTAATTTGCTGTGATAGGGATGAAATTTTGAACTCTGTGCTTTCCCCTCACCAAAGACTCTGCAAATGCCAGGTGATGCCATAAGTACCTGCTACACAGCTAAAATGCAGGCATCCCCCCTCCTGTGACAGATGCGTACCTGGTTACGGTGACGGTGTGCCCACACCCATTGGGTGACAGAGCTGGAGAATGCTAACATGCCCCATCCCATGAATGTGCATCCTCCCTGGCCCCGCATTTGGCAATAAGGTCCAGCCGCATTACAGGGAATGACGTGCTGTATGTGGTACTCGCACAGCCCCATCCTGACCAAAGCCGTCTTGGGCTGGATGACTTCTTGACATTTCTTCCAGCCCTACAATTCAATAATATTCTGATTATGTTGCTGTAGAGAGGGGGAAGAGTTGTCTGATAGTAGCCTGCCTTCTGCACTGATTGTTTTAAGATAGATCTTGACCTACAGTTTTCCCATCCATAAAGTATTTCTGTTATTTGTTTAATGCTGACATTGCATTTTAAATAAATAAATAAATAAAAGTGGCCCTTACTCTGAAAAATACATTAGGCAGAACTAGAAATGTGGTAATAACAAAAAGGCTTCATTGATTTGATATAAGAACAGCGAATCCTTGAACAGATTGACCAAAAAGTGTTATAAGGATGCAAAATATTATGCCAAACATCCTATTATTAAACCAAAGCCATGCTAATATTACACATAGGAGAAAACAAGTTCTGCAGAGTTAGCAGAATTTTCCTTACTGATATAAATCAAAAGTAAGCTATTCTTCACTCTCCAATTCTAAACTTGTGTTGACAGTACGGTAGGGACAAACAAAGCGAAATCCATTATATGACTTTGAATTCCTTGTTCTGCAAATACCCTGTGGAAGACACCCTTAATTAGAAATCCAAACTTTTGTGGGACAGCAAAAGTCCTTATATATCAGCACTAGTTTGGGACTTTTTGCAGTAATATGGCTTATATAAATAAATCACGTGAACATAATACAACCCATAAAAAAAAAAAAGAGAAAAATGTAATGAATTCAGGCATTCTGAATTAGCTTATCCCCTGCAGCCTGCTCTCCACAAGTAATCTTTTTAATCTAGTTAATCTATCTAATGTGTATTTTATATCAAACAGTACCCAAAATTAGTTTCTAACAGAAATGAGAACTCTTAATGTTAATAGTATAGTTCTTTTTAAATAATTATCTTGAGAATAACGACATAATTCTGAGCCCTTTGCTAGTGAAAATCATTTATTTTATTTAGTAATGCAGCTAAATCGCTCCGGGGCTGGCTAAACAAATACATAGTCTGACATAAGCGGTAGTGAGTTGCAGAGTGTGCATAGGTGAGTGGATATAACACATTTCCAATAGCTACTATTATTTTAGTATGGAGAAGCTTAACATGGTAAAGCAGTGCTCTGTGGGAACAGAAAGAGGACATTTTTATGACAGCATAACTGTGTTCACTGAGTCTTTTTTATGTATGTAACCACTACAGCACAAAAATTATAAGTTTATCTGCAGTAACTATTACCCCGGGTCATACAAATGAGTTGACAGTTAGCATAATAGCAAAACAAAACCATGAAAGACAAAAAAAAAGGCTACTCGGAAGATCCAGAGAAAGAAAGTCAAAAGATTTAACTTACAGCAAAATTAGCACTTAAAGTCTAAGTCTCATTTACACATATGCTCCTTTGCACCCGTCTGACAGTGAAGGTAAGAAGAGCGAAGGGAGCACTGCACTGGAAACTTGATTATTGCTGGTTCTCTGAAAATACGCTAGTAACACTGATCACCACAGCAATAGGAAACCAGAAGGCACTAGTGGGTGTAAAAGCAACCAGAACACATGGCCTGAGCGGGATGTCTCCTGAGGCTGTCTTCGTCAATTAAACTCAGTCCTGGCAATCAAATCGCTGTAAACAAACTGCTCTGTCATCCTGCCCTCCCTCCCTCCCTCCCTTCCTCCCTCCTTCCGTTCCTTCCGTCCTCCCTTCCTCTTTTCCTTCCTTCCTCCCTTCCTCCTTTCCTTCCTTACTTACTCCCTCTCTCCCTCCCTTCTTCCCTCCCTCCCTCCCTTCCTCCCTCCTTCCGTTCCTTCCGTCCTCCCTTCCTCTTTTCCTTCCTTCCTCCCTTCCTCCTTTCCTTCCTTACTTACTCCCTCTCTCCCTCCCTTCTTCCCTCCCTCCCTCCCTTCCTCCCTGCCTTCCCCCCTTCCTTTCCCACCCCTGCATGATTCCCCCTCACAGGTTCAATCCCAGGGGCATCCCTGTTGGTACCTCTCAATCGGTCTCTCTCTAGAAGAGGGACCATGGTGGGATCATGGGGATGAGAGCTGGAAGCAGTGAAGAGCCTGCCTGGGTGAGCTCTTCACTGGGAGAGGAGGAAAGCACTGGAAAATGTGCCTGGAGGGACAGCTCTTTTCAAGCATTTGCTAGCATTTGGCTAGGAAACTAAAATTTAGAAGGGACTACGGTTTGGCAGCACTTTTAATTCGTTATGAAAAATGGACATCATGGTCCTCCTCCTTCTCCATCTTCTCTCCTGAAGGCACAAGGTGGGCAGAGGCATGAATACGACTAGCACAGTTTTAGACCCCAGGCAAACCTGAATATGTAATGCAAATTTCTACTTATTTCAAAGTACTTACTATTTAAAATGATTTTTTGTATTTTTATTTGTATTTTCTCCTCTGATATTCAAAGATCTTGAGGAATACTTCTCAGAAATTTACCAGAAATAGATCTTGAAGGAGGAGGAAGTTGTTAGCACTAGAACATTGGTAGAGTGTCCTTAAGACGAAAATGTTAAGTTTGCATAAAAATTTGCAATGGTATGTCCCATTTCAAGACAGAGTTTTGGTTCAGACACCTAAAGATATGTTCAAGAAGGCGTACCTGATGAGTAGCCCACCTGAACTCAATTAGATGGCAATCTTTGCAATAAATAGAACTAGTAGTATTACAAATTTAGCAGCATGACACAGATTGGAATATATTGAACCTGTTTATATAATCCACAAACAACTGTCGTCAATTTTTAAAGAGATCTTTCTCATCCTTCATTTCATAAACCTGCTTTCTGCACTGCATCAGTACCTCCAGGGAGATTTTTCTGAGCAATGTTCCCAGGTCTGTGGTTAGTTATATAGATAGACCTCTGTAAGTCTTTTCTAAAAATACCTTTTTACATCCTGGAAACCTTACAGGATGTTTCTCAGAAGGCAGGTAGGAGTTAGCTGTAGCAAGTTCATTCTGTTGTGCACTTCATAGTTCATTTTTTCATGCATTCACCTAATTTCCTACATGCATCACCCATGGCATTAAATCAGATTTATGTAGAACACAAGATGCTCCCGTCTCTTGCTTTCCCAGTTGTCTCGGACAATTTCCATCGTGTTTTAAGAAAAATGAATCCATGCTGTGCAAAAATGCTACAACAAGCAAACTCTTTTTATTATTGCTAATTAATTTGGATATCTGCAGGCATATATGTGTAAGGCAGTGGATGAGTATGAGCTTGATTCTTTGCAAGTATAGAGTGGAATTAAAAGCTGAGCGTGCATGGGCAAGTCAATTCATTTCTTAAAGTTATTAAACAATACCTCTGTTGAAACAGAAATGCTCCCTCAAATAACAAAGTATTGGCAATAACAGAATGTTAGTGACACTGCCTATGTTTTCACGTTTATTGGTACCCTATACATTTTAGAATCTGTAAGTCACACTTGACTAGGAATCTATCTAGTTAATCAGAAAGGACTGGAACAGAGAACATAAATAAATAACTCAGTTTGATTTCTCATGTTATCTGGAATTCATGCCCCCACCTGAACCAAGAAGCCTCCCTGGAAGACATGCTGAGTCCTTCTGGGGCATCCCTACAGGGTTTACAATGACTCTGGGATTCCTTCTACAGGGTCAGGAGTCTCAGTGTGCTGAATCCTGCCTTTAACCTTGATTTCACTTCCATAGCCCCAGCCTCAGTCAAAACCCGGCTTCTGTTTCAGCAGTTTGGACAACCTTACTCAGCTGAGACTGGCAGCTGTGGGCCTGGGAGACGGAGTGCTCTGAGTGCTCAGACCTTGAGACCTCCTGGCTCCCAGATTTGCCCGTGGCTTCTGGATGCCACAAGTCTATCATCTCAGTTGGCAGTTGCCAGATTTGGGCCTCATATTTTGTTTGGGAATGTGGAGTAGTGAACCCAAAACAAAAAAACGGGGGAGAAATGGTAAATAGTCTAGAAATGTAGCTTTATACTGCATAAGAATGAAATTAAATTTAAATTACTGAAACTGTCCATTAAATGATATAAGAATTTTGCTGCTTGATTCTTGTACCATTCTCAATCCATCTGTTATTCAGTTGAACGTATCTTTTAGAAAGCTCTGCTGGTAAGAAGCTAAACTGTTTTATGACGTTCTCTGTGTAGGGAAATGAATAAACGTCTTACAGAGGAGCAAGCGAAGAAAACCTATGATCGAGCAATTAAATTAGAACAAGAATTTGGAGAATATTTTACAGGTATGTTTTTATTAAAAACATTTTTTCCCAAGATATAGTGTTTTATTGCAAAACAACTGGATCGGCTCTGTCTCTGGCCTATGGTGCGTAGCAGTATAGTGTGCCCACAGTAAGGACTCCTGGCTGGAGACTATTGTTTCTCTGAAATTCAAGAGCAGTTGAGGCGTTAAACTCCTCAAAAGTTTGATGCCCTGAAGGAATAGCTGTGCATGAATTTCATTCCCTCCCTGGCCCAAAAATGCTTTTAATGAAGTCATATGTATTTGTACAGACCAAAGAATTCCTCACAAGGCAAGAGCTCAGCTACAGATCATGGGAGGGAAAGAGAAGGGCATCTTCTTCCTCACCTGGAAGAGATTTAAGACCTGCTCTGGGTCCCAGCATTTCTTTTGGGCAGGTTTAGGATGTTCCCTACTCAGGGGCCTGGTATTTGTGCATAACACTCAGAAGCCCTGAGTTGTCCCTCCACATGCTGCCAGTGAGCATAATCTGAACTGCAGTTCCAGATTTCTACTGTGGGGACAAGGAATTTAAAAGTATAGACACTGTGCTGTTGCTTTATCTTCTGTCAACTCGGGCCTGATCTAGTTAACTTTTGCAGCCGAGAGTGAGTTTATTATAACCAGGTCAGGAAAAGAATAGACTTTAAATCTGCTGCTACTCACTGCTGAAGGAGCTTCTAAGTGAAACGAAATGTAAAGCTTGACTTGCAACCGTGGGAACTACCATGCTGCCCTCCCCTAGGACAGAACTGCTAGTTCTCTAAACTAACCTAGCTCAGTCTTCTCACTACAAGCAGTGGGATGGGTGTCTGTCATGGGAAGGTGCCATGGGTTTGAACTTAGTTGCCATCTTGCAGGGGTATGACTTTCCCATAATCAACATCACAGCGTGCTGGTATTCCTTCTCATTTCATCACTATCTATGAGTACACTGAAAATCTGCTGATGCTGGATGCTGTAGAATATATCAATTAAAAGAAGTATTGATGTTTTCTTACTGCAGCTATTGTCCAAGGAGATAGCTTAGAAGATATATATAATCAATGCAAACTTGTAATTGAAGAACAATCTGGGCCTTTCATCTGGATTCCTTCAAAGGAAAAATTATAAATTAGCCACTGCACCTCTGATTACGACGGGAGAATATTTAGAAGAAAACTATAATATACTATTTGGAGGCTTTCCTGTTTTTGTTGCATTTATGTTCTTTGCAGTCAATGTGAATTTTGATGAATGTACAACACAAAGTGTTTGAAGCCATGAAGGACACTGATGGGTCAAAGGGTAGGAACAAAAAGACTTCTACCATATAAAGCAAATCTGTTGCGTGCTCAGAGCACCAGTTGTAGGTATAAACTTCTGACATGGAGACCCTCTGTCAAGGGGAGCTAGCCACCTCCTGTGCCCATGCGGACATTTTGGTAGATTTCAATGGCTGAGCTCAGTGTGTTGATTGCTTTAAAGAGAAGTTCCCAGCTCTTGAACCTCATATAGGGCTTGATCCTGCAAGGCGCTCAGCACTTGACCCCAATTCCTACACATGAGTAGCCCGTTGACTTGGAGTCACTTGTGGTCTTTCCCTCTGCCGTTCAGTCCCATCAATTCCAGTAGGACTATTCATGTGCTCAAAGCTAAGCACAGGCTTAAGCGTTTTGCTAGATCAGGGCCACACGCACCTTGCAAAATCAAGCTCAGAGTACTCGGTCCGCTTCCTACTGAAGTCACTGGTGATGCTCTTTGACTTGACTAGGAGGTGGGTCCTATTCTAAGCTTGTCATTGCACATTTGTAGTTGGTACACCTCGACTTTGGTAACTATGCACATCTTTTGATTTCTGAAACCAAGTCAAGCATTTCTTTTTTTTTCCCCTTTGGAAACACTATTGCATCAGGAGCTAATAACAATATAGTTTATTTTAATGGAGTTTGGGGGTGGGAGAGGATGGAAGCATTTCACATCACACACACTCACGCGCACACAAACACATTCCCATGAGGACACACACATGTATGAGGATTCACAGCACCTGTGTTGACAAGGAGGGATACAACTGGGAAAAGCTTTAAAATTTTTGATTGTCTATTTTATCATTTGTATTGATAGAAGGCACTTAAAGATGGAGTAATTTATAAAAATAAAAATATATTGATGTATAGAAACTAATTTCTATAGGTAAAAATGTTTTTGTGAGATATTTTGTAAAGATTAATTGAAAGATTAAATATTTACACCCTTGTGCGACTGTAAAATGTAAAGAGGACCATCAAGTTGCATTATCCCTTTTCCATAACAGATTCTTTATTATTAACGACAAGTGAGATAATTCCTTAAATTGTAGTCGTCATCTTGTTTTTCTCTCAATTTAATCCTCTCCCTGTCCTCTATTTAATCACGATGAACTCCTGTGGAAAGATCTCTTGAACTGACTGCCCTGTAGGACCTTTTCCGAGCACAAAAGGATAATGCAGCTTTAAATTGAAACGGACGATTTCTCAGAAGCAAAATGTCAGTGCTTGAATGCAGTTAATAATTCCTCTCTTGGAGGGAGTCACACTTCACCCCCAAAAAGTTTTATGATTCTTCCTGTTCCTTTAAAGGAAACACCAAAAGCGTTTGATCTTTCCTCTCTCTGCAGGCGGGCAGGTCACCAACTAACTTCTATCTTCAATTCATTTCACAGTCAACAAGGGTCTTAAAAGCGAGAACTGAGGCAATGGACGTTTGTGAGGGATTTGGGGAAAGTCTGTGGAATTGCAGTTCGGGGTGCATGGAAGGGGAGCGGGGGGTGTTTTTTTCTCGTCTCACATTGCCCTTCCTTTGTATATCGATGCCATTCTTCACTCTGACACACGAGGGGACAACTGCAAGAGATATTGTGACAGTAAACTGAATTGCCTTTGCTGCTGCTGGACCAAGTTTTCTATAAAACCCACACGCTCGGGCCTGCTGTGCCGCAGGAGTGCGGTGCTTATTAGCTGGTGGCTCCAGTAACCCTAATGCTTAAGGACATTTTAAGGGCAAACGCTAAATAGACTCCTCAGTTACTCGTCTATTTGAAGCTTACATTTCTACACCCTGTCAAGCTGACAGGAATATCCAGCCAACCTCCGCGGACGAGCTCCGACGAGCTGGATGTTTGCAATACAGCCACCAGCAGTGACAGGGTTAAAAACAGGGGCATTTTAGTGGCCCTGAGGTGGCCTCTCACTTACTGCCCTACTATGGTAACTTTGAGAAGTTCACACTTCTTTATCTACTATTTTTCTTGCCTGGCCAGCGCAGATTTACGAACAAGGGTTTCAGTTGAGTCTCCAAAAGAGCTTTGTAACCAGAAGGGCTAGAAACATTATTCATTTTTTTTTTTTTTTTTTTTTTTTTCTACAAATATAAACGAATGAAAGCTTAAATTTTGGACAATTCTGCAGAAATCCACAGAGTGACCCCAGATCTTTGGAAGCCATGGATTTTTCCATGCCCTCAAAGTACTATTGCCCCAGGTTGGGAAATAACCCACCAGACCTGAAAAAAACAAGTATCCTCAAGCAGGAACTTCATTCTAATCTTCAGCTGTTTTTAAGCAATCAATCACATCTGCTTCTTTGTTTCTTAGTTCAGCATGCAGCCTTTTACGGTACTATCCTGCTAGTAACTGTTTTGCTTTGTCATGTGCTGTGCTTTACGGTGAACAGTAACACTATGGCTGAGTACAATCAATTTTTCCATCAGTCCTTGGTTACTGTAGTAACATTATTTATTTTTCCCTGTCTGTTGTTTGTGCTTCCAATTTAGAGTTGCCATTGCACTTCCTTCTTTTTTTGGTTTTTGTTTTTTTTTTTTAAATAAAACATATATTTAAAAACAATACACCAAGAGAAGCGGTGAGAGGTCTTATTTCCCTTAGGACTTGTACTCCCATTTGTTTTGTGCGTTGACGTTTTGCGTTTCATGTTTTAGCATCCTCAGAGCTGCAGTTCGTTTTTGCGTTGCAGCTGTTCCGATCATACTGGGTGGTAGTGGGAGGAGGAAGAGAAACACAAGATTCATGCAAAATTACATCTGGTGCAAAAAAAAAAAAAAAACAAAAAAAAAACCAAACAACAACAACAAAAAAAAAACGCTCAAACTCACAACCCACAGCAATTGGCACCTGAGACCATATTGGTGCTAACACGGCTTAGCGAAATCAGATTCCTTTTCTGCCCATGGAAAAGACTTGCGAGCGTCTAAACACGAGACAAATGCAAATGCTGGACCCTTTAGGAAAAGTGCCGGATCACACCCCTGGTGCTATTTCTCATGTTCTGGCACAGTGTGTAGCACCGTAGGGTCTAAGCAGAACCAAAATTATCACGGCTTTTTGTCCACCCATGAATGATCACGATGACATCTTGCTAGCTTTGCGCAGATGTGCAATACTACAACCTGTTTATTTCTCCTTGCCACAAAGCATCTTCCATGCACTGACTCATTGAGAGCTTGCTAACAGGGCTCAGCGAAACGGCACTCTTTGCTGGTCTTACCGTCTGACCATCAACCAGTGAAAGAGCCTCTTTCTTGCTTAATTCCCCCTTCCTACAGAGGTACCCTGTCCACGCTAGCGCTTTGTAATTTCTTTGGTAGTAAAGGCTGTTTCTAGATAAATATTCTGTGATGTAATTGTGTTTGTAGCTAGCATGGTTTGATGCTCCAGTGTGGATAGGGTCCTAGGAACCACCTCGTGAAAGTCAAGGATAAGAAATCTCTTCGTTGCACTGAAATTTCAAATCCTCACCCTGGAGAGCAGTGTGGAACCTGAGCTAATAACCACTACGAGCCAGCGACAGTGTCCTAGTTATACAACGTCCACCTACCTATTTACAGTAGTTTTCTATGGAGAAATTGTCGGTGTTACACCTTCACTGTTACTTGCCCATCAGCGCTCAGTCAAATTGTATTTTTTTCTTTGTTTTCTTATATTTTAACTTTTGTTTTTCAAACTGTATCCCTGACCAGAGGATTCAGTGAGTGACAACACATGAGGATGTTTGTAGGGAAAACAGTGTTAATGAAAAAAGTCTCAATCTTCTTTTTAAGCTGCAGATTTGAAGCCATAATATCTGCCGTGTTCACAGAAAGTGGTCTTTTATCCTTCACAGCTTTTAATCTCAGCATTTTTTCTCTTGAACATTTTGTCTGCCATGTTATGCATGCGGTTCACTGTTCAACTGCATTCATGTGCTCAAGCTCATGCCTTGGTGGAATAAATGTATTTTCCTATTCCATTAAAAATTAGACATCTTGTCGATTAGTTCAGAAGGAAGAATGAGATCGCCATTATGTTAAAAAAAAAAAAAGGTTCCCATTTTAGGGCACAAATCAGCATCAAAGCTAACAGCAAATAACATCTAAAATCTATTCAGCACATAGCTAGCCTAGATCCTCAGCTGGTGTAAATCACTGTCGCTCCATTGATTTCACAGAATCACAGAATGGTTTGGGTTGGAAGGGACCTTTAAAGATCATCGAGTCCAACCCCCCTGCCCTGGGCAGGGACACCAGTGGAGTCCATCCCATTCACACCGCCTGAAGTTACACATTCATTCTCCCCCCTGCACTGATTTTTTAGCATTACTGTAAAACACCAAGGCCACATGATTAAAGAGCAGCTCAGCACTTTCCACCATTATTTACTGCTTGTATTACTGTAGCACCCAGAGGGCCGAGTCACGGAGGAAGATCCTTTTGAGGTAGGTGCTGTGAAATTGCTGAACAAAAAGGCACCCCATGGGCCAAATGCTGTGGCCGGATTTTCAGAAGGCTTCAGCCCCACTGACATCTCACCAAAAGCAATAGGAACCACTACCCCCTTTGGCCCTTTTGAGACTCTGTCATTGAGGTGAGGAGAGTGAGATGCGATTTATCATCCCTCATGCCGCGTTAGCAGCTTACGCCATCTGGCCCTGACCTACAGCACAGGTACCTTGCCCTGGTGTAAAACAGCGTTTCTGGGGATGTAGCCAGCATCCTAAGCAAGATCTTTTGGGGGGGAAAAAAGGCAAAAAAAAACCCCAAAATGGCAAAAAAAAAAAAGGCAACACTGTTGGCTCTTAGTGGGATAGCAACCTTTTAACTTGTGTTCCTAAATTTGAATCGGCCAGTCCGAATTTCCGAGTGCAGGCTCCATCCGGCACGCTGGCCGGCGCGCGTCTCTTCAGCAGGATGTTCCTCAGCCCAGCTGTAGTGTGGGGTACTCAGAATCTGAACTGGAGTTTACAAAATACCCTGTCCAGCTTACACTCCTGTTATGTGTAAATACTCTGCGCATCCATTCCATTTGTGTAAAGAATAAAGCACACACAATTATAAAAATTAAGATGTATATTTCATACTAGCTGTGTCCTTGCTTATTTATTCCAGTCCAAGCTCTCAGCTGTGGTTCAGTTGTAAATGCTTGATAGAGTGTTTATAAATATGTCATGAATTTTATTATAAAATATTAATATTAAAGCATTTTTACACTTTATAGCAAATGGCTTCTTCACAAGGCATAATTTGTCTTTTTTCCTTAAAGCAGAATAGTAAAAGAGAATGAACATGCTCTTAATACGTCTTGAGACACTATCACATCTATCACACAAGACAGACACAAGTGTGGAAATGGGATGGTGGTTCCAAAAATGACGGAGGATACAGAAACTTTTTTCTTTCTTGCGCTTTTTTTCTTTTTGACTTCACATTGACGTGGAAGTTACCACCACTAGAAGATTCACTCTAGTGAAGTACCACCACTTTCTCCTTAGCACACTTCTGCTGCGCATTGGGTATCATCAGCATCTTGGTGAATAATTATCAGAAAATTTTTTTTTTCATTAAAGAATTGTTCCACGTTTCTGACATCACAGCACATCCATTGGGATAAGGACTGTAACAATCACACGCTTGTAAGCAGCTTGGTGGAGCATAAACTTCCGTTGTGCTACGGAGTCCCAACAGCCCAAGAACCTTGGGTTTCGGCCATCCCAGGAATGTCTTCGCAGATGGTTTGTGGGCTCCGGGGAGGCCAGTGAACATTGTCAGTATCGGGCAGAGGCAGAAACATGACAGGGACACTGCTGTCAACACACAGACAGCAAGGCTCAGTCTGCAGAAGACCACGGAGCCTCCATATGGCTCTGGGAGCCACAACTGACACTACAGGGAGAAAAACTCTGTCCACAGAGTTTTACATGCGTAATCACAAGCACGGTTAATCGTCTAAACATACATTGTGAGGCTTTAGACTTCTCCAGTAGATTCAGAAGAGGGAGAGAATCCAAACAACAGCTCACATTGATATGCAGATGAGCACAACTTCGGGGAAAAAAAAAAGTTAGCAAGTTATTTTTGAGATGCCAGCCTGTTTACTGAGTGATTTTTCACAGCAGTAAGTTACTGCTCCAACAATCTTAGCAACAAAGTGAAGTTGCTTTCCTGAGCAGCACTGTACAAAGCAATCTGTAGGTGGGCTCTTCCTTACAGAGCAGCATCTCTTATTAAAGTACTTTCTTCTTCATCCTATCTCTAGGCAAACCTGAGCTAATTCCCCGGACTAAATTCTGCAAAAACAAGAGAAATTTGAAAAACAATCTCTATAAAATGCCTGGGAAGCAGGAAATGCTTAAAATTGGAGGAAACTAGACATGCTGTGACTATTGATTGAGGCAGTGGTGGCAAACTTTGACAGCCTGTTGCCTCATCCAGGCATGGAGTATGTCCTGAATGGTCACCTTCTCTCATTTGTCCCACCGCCTTTTAATGGTCCCTTCAGACAGCCAGACAAATATCTGGACTCAGTTGTCCAATCACACCCCCGTGGCTTGAAAGACACCATGTCCCAGTTTGAAAAATTATTTGGGACCAGCATTGCAAGGTAGGTGGGCAGAACTTCTACGTACCGATACCACCAAGTGCCTAATCCGCCTTGGGAAAGTCATTTCACACTGATTTTCAAAGGAATTTATGTGCCTATCTGGCATCAGCAAGTTATTCATTTCACTGTAATTGTAGCGCTTTACAGCTGGCACATAGCAAGGAAATGACACCTGGGTCCCTTTGTCACCTGTGGCAGAGCAGGAGAATGGAGCGTCAGTTCCTAAATCTCTGGGCAGCTACGAGATCCCCTTCCCCCCCAGCAATCCACACAGCAACCTTTGTTATCAAAAATCTTGGACAATGCAGAAATAGTTACCATAATAGCCCTGCCAGAGCAGGACTCACCAACAGCACCATTACAAAGCCCGTTGCTGCAAGGAAGGTTGGAGAGCAAGGGTTGGTTGGCTGGACAGGTCACCAGTAAAACAGCCACAGCTGAACTGGTCTGTCGACCAGTTTGGAACGCTGTGGACAAAAGCCCAGCTCCCCTGCTCAGTGGAGGGGGGCTGTTCTGCATAGCACCCGCTGCTGCAGTCTCCTGCTGATGGAGATGGTCCCTCCCTGACACGCCGGGGAGCTGATGGTGCCAGATATCCCAGGGAGGCAGAGCGTGGTGCCCAGAAGAGATAACTAATTTTAGTCAGCGAAGAAATTGAAAGGCTTGCTGCGGAAGCTCATTAACTGCTGTCAACTGCTCATTAGCCCTTGATCTAAGCAGAAGCAGGTGGTGGCAACCAGGGAAAATGAATTAGGTCTACTATATTATTAGTGTAATAGTAATGGGGCTGTTATAACATCAGTGGAAAAGCAACACGCAGCTGGCCTCTACGCTACACCGACTGATTAGCTAATGTCTCAGGCTAAACAACTAGCCTGAGTTTGAGGGATTGCTCTGGTATGTACGGAGGGTAAGGAGCTTCCACCTAGGCTTCTCATGGCTTCCCTTCCACAGAGTGGCTCCCTGATGCTGCCAAAGACTTTGCCTTGCAGTAAAGTCTAGAAATTCAATAGGGCATCAGCTATAAATTGCAATTTGCAGATGTCTTTAAGCTGCAAAACTCTAGGATGGGCTTTAAACATGTGAGAAAATTACAAAGATGCTGGGAACCTGGGAGTTAAATCCACCTTCTACAACTCACATGAAGTCCCAGCCTGCGGCAGGCACTCAACAGTGGCACCAGGAAACCCTGTCTGACTTCTGCCTGGCCTACCTGCCCCAGCGGGCTGGTCTGAACAAAAATCATGCCAGACACCAAGGAACCATTTTCTTTAAGGTCTTCTTGCCGCCCTCTCACTTTTTCCCAAGAAAGGGTGTTGCCACTGTGCCATCTGCCGTAACAGCTGGTCAAGGGGCTGTTCATTATCTTCAAAGTCAAAGTTCTGGGCTAAATTGCCGTAGTCATCACCGTGTTTAAGTACTGAGAGTGTCAAACCAACGTCAAACGCCCATTTCTTTCTCTCTTTTTTAACAGAAAGTGTTTTGAACGCTGTTGACCCGATGACTCACAGAACGAATCTAAAGGGTCTGAGGGTAAATGCTTGCCTCATGCTCCCGTCATCGCCTGTGCACAATAGGGGATTTGGACAAGCTCTGCAGGATGCAGGAGCCACCAAAGCACCCTTTTTCCTCCTCTGGCGGTGTATTCTGCCAGCCTGGATGTGATTTGCTGGGAGTCAGTTGCTGAGTAATGGCAATACACCTCCAGTAAAATATTAGACAAATATTTTCCAAGCTTTTAACTCCTCATCTGTATATAATCCTTCTTTAATAGCGCTGGCATTTGCTGTAGGTAAGTATGCTTATCAGCTTACAAGATAATCTCCCGGGCAGCGTATCCAGAGCCTCTTTTTTCAATAGACACCACGTCGTCCTATTTTAGAGACACCAAATGAGAAGGAAAACACTATTCTGAGGCTGTGTCTGCTAAACAGGGAAAAGCCCTGCAGACTGCCGACTCCAAGGCAATTGGCAGAAGGAGCATTTCCAGCTCAACGAGCTTAGGTGTTCGCCTGACTTTAGTCCACGGTGGAACTGGATTTGGGGAATGGGTGCGGTGTATGGACGTGAGGTAAGTGGATATTCAGCTGGTTGGATTTGGGGTGGCAATCTCATCAACGATAGCAGATAAGTGAGGCCATAGGCCCCAGACAGAGTTGATGGCGAGGTGTGGGAGGGGGAATGTCTCACGTTATTCAGTGCCCGATTCACTCTATTAACCAGCAGAGTTACAGATGGAGACAAAAGGGTCTCTGAGCATAACGTTAGGTAGGGCAAATACCAACTGCAATGCATTAAAGAACCTGAAGTAAAACACTAGGGGCAAGGCAAGCGGTAATTCATAGTCCTGTGGAGTGGAAGAAGACAGTTAATGGAGCCTTTGCTCATGGAGACCAATCCCCAGTGAACACAAATTTCTGCCCCAAATATAGCGACTGCCTTCCCTTAAGCAGGAATTGAGGCACCATAGTGTGCGACCCGCGCAGCCAAGGCGCAATCTCACTGCTCACAAACGCTTTCTGAAGGGCCCATCCATACCGACGTCCCAACCCATCACCCTAAGCCAGCTCCACTGATTCTGCAGAGTAGCTGCAGCGCCGTATGTCTCTCCCTGGACCGCAAGCACCACGTTCCCACCTACAAATCTCCAGTGCAGAGCCCAGAAACTCTGCAACATTTGGACACCCCCGCTCTCGTGGGGCAAACTTTTACAGGGCAGCTCTTCAAGATCCCTCACGTAGGTATCCAGGCAGTACGTACCCATCACAGCCCAGCCCAGGGCAAGGAATGCATACAATGCATTTTCTATATAGCTGTCTTGAGATTCAATGCCATGAAGCTAGTGTCCCACTGGATCGCCCAGCCTGTCTGGAAGGCTTTTGGGAGGAAAGAGGAGCATACACACACAGGCATGCGGTCTCTCATGGAGGGTTTGCCACCTTGGCTGGAGCAGAGTCATTGGAGTGCTGGAGGTACAGGTTGTTTAGGAATTAATTCTCTTGATAGCAGCTAGAGCTAAGCCTTCCCAAGCTTCCCCTAGAAACATAGCCAAAGATTTATATTTTCCCTCGGTGACGCTTGCTGCCCATTTGGTGTACAATTAGGGAATTCGTCTGCGTATGACGTGTGCCCACAGTGCAAGGAAGTAATCATGCTGTCTCGCACTATCCCGCTACCCGCACAATCTCTGTTGTACTAGGACAGCATAGGCGAGAAATAATTTAAACCACAGCACCTTCATTGCTATTTTTTAGCCGGAGGTGCAAGAAGTTCAGGCAGGGAACCAAAAAAAAATGACAGGAGAGCGATGTTTCATTGCAAAGGCCATAAAAAGTGCTTTTGTCTGAGCAGAGGTAGAAAAGGCATGAAGAGAGAACGTGGAGGTGAGGGAAATAGAAGAAGCCAGAGACAGAGGAAGGGCTTGGCCATGCACAAAGAGGGAGGAAGGGGGCTGTGAAGCCAACAGTTCCAGAGCCTGAGGATATTGTCCAAAGCGATATCAAGAGTTAGAACTGCTCACAGGGAGCATTAGTCTCTCAGGACAGTATTTCCTTTTGCTTCAAGAAAAACAAAGCAAAGCGTCCACAACTGTAGAATAAACCAAGGTGTGTTGGCTACTCTTCTCCAGCCTCTTTCAAAGGGGAAGAAATATTCCTCTGTGCTCTGCTTCCACCTCCGGGTGCAGCTAGCTAATTAACCGGGGTGGGCAGGCATGGCAACCAGAAACCCCTCCAGGAAGGCACAAAAGAGGCTAGAAAGCCTCCCTTGTGAATCTGCCATGTCCAGGCTCCCTCTGAACGGCAGCTGGGATGCTTGTGCCTGGCTCGTGGGCTTCTCCACACCATGGATCTGCTAATCAATTTGGCTTGACTTGCTCTCAGACGCTGCTGGACATGCAGGTCACAGCACTTGCAAGCAGTGACCAAACCATGGTGACAGCACCATTTGCCACCAGAAATGGAGGGCTGATGGGGAATGGCTGTACAGCATGGAGTCCCAAGATATGCTATGAATCCAGACACCAGGCAATGATATAGAAACTGGAGGGAAGGAGAAGAGAAAAAGGGCCATCGCATCTTGCCTGATTTTGCCCTACCCCAGCACTCTTGAGCTGGAAGGCTACAAGTTCTTTGAAACTAACTCAGCCTCCATTTCACGTGAATAAAGATTTACAGGCACAACATTAGCATATTAAATAGCAGCCATGCTGGAATTTGGCCAAGACAACGTGCCAAGCACCTCTGCTCTTTCTACCTGTGTCAAGAGACCTACCTTCTTCGCTAATACATGCTTCTTAGCACTTCATCCTATTTCCACAGGTTTACAGGCTACAGCAGCACTGTGGGTCACTGTTCTATTGAACAACTTGCTGCCCCAAAGACGTCCTCATCGGTGGGGATGAGTCCTGACTGCATTTTTCCCAAAAGGAAAAAAGCAGGACAATTAGCTGGAAGGGCTGGTGTGGCCATGACAAGCTGACTCAATGACAGAGTCGGGGCTGTAACGAGAGTTATCCTAAATCAACGCCTTCCCAGTCACTCACAGCATTGTATCTTTACTGGCTACTGACCCTGCTGGTCCTGGGACATGTGTCAGAACTAAAATACACAGACAGAATTAAACCAGAGGAGGACAATGAGGACGAGAAGGATGACAATAATAATAAGAACAACAACAACAAAAATAAAGACTTTCTGCCCAGTTTGGAATTTCAGGGTTTTGGCTGCGTGTCAAAAAGAGATGGAAAGTTAAATGTGCTTGAACTTTTCATGAAGAAATAATGCCCCCAAAATGTCAGCTCAAAAACGTCACATATTTTGACATTCAGGACTCAGAATAGATCATTTCAGACGGAAAGACCACAGCAAACCCATATTAGCGGGTGGTTCTTTTTTTTTTTTTTTAGTATAAAAGCACCTTAAAAAACATCCATCTTTTGGTCCAGCGAAGATTGGCTTAGATAAACCCAGCATCTAACGGGGAAAAAAAAAAAAACTATTTGCTCCAGACAGTGTCATCAGCTTTGCCAAGACCACTGAGAAGTTTCCACAGTGGAATATGAAGTTTATGATGTGATATGGGCATTCACTTGGCAGAGAGGGAGATTTGTGAGCCATTAGTAAGAGACCATATCATACACTTACACAGGTCAATTCCCATCCAACAGTGAAAGTAGGAGATAAATGACAAATGTGTTTAAAGCAGGGACTAGAGACTTTTACCTCCCAAATAGTAATGTGTATTTGAAAAGTGATCTGGAAGTACGTACATCTGAGAAATACCAAGTATCCCAAAATCTTTCTCCTCCTCAAACACCTATTGAAGCTTTTTTCTACTAATTAATGACCATGAAAGAGTCATTTTAATTGTATATTTTCAAAGAATCTGTGTTTATGCCAGAAAACGGTAAGTGCTGCAGAACTAGAAATGAAGGAAAAGAAGATAGCTCAGATATAAAAACGTTTGGATATGTTTCGAGTTGTAGGAAAATCAGATTTGAGGCGATGAAACAGAGGGACTGATAGAAACCAGCCATTCACGGTGGTGGCCCAGGGAGACTGTAAGACATGCAGAATGAATTATGACACAGAAAATAGCAGCCAGATTAAGGGGAGATTAACAGTAAACCAGCATCTGTAAAATGGGACTGAAAATTAATTTGGTGACTAAAATCAGCACGGTCAGAAGAGGAACGGATGGGAGTGGAGAATGAGGCTGCCCAGAAATGGGTCTACTTGAAGTATAACCCATAGGAAAAGACTCACCAAAACTTGGGGTGCTGAGAGGACTAACACTCTTCATCTACAACGTGCTGCCCAATGCTTTCAAAACCTTTGGAGGACACCACAAATGAATGCCTTGCTGTCTAGTAAACAGCTCCAAAATGATTTTGGAGGTATGAATCTTCACTTTCCCTCTTTTTTCCACCCAGGAATCCAACAGACCTTCCCACAACCCTCGTCCAACAGGCAAAATGCTTAATATCACACTACAGATACCACGATCTGACCCACTTGGAGATACTTACAGCAGCCAAACCTCATTGTTTTGCCTCTGTCTCTCCCCAGCTGAGACTCTGGGCTCTTGCTAATCCTGCTATTTAACATGCACTATTTGCATAATCAGCTAAAAGGTTTCTTCCAAAACGGGTAAAGGAGCTTTGCAATAGATGGCAACCTGTATTTGAAATGCTCACCTCTACCACTTCAAGGCCAGGCTGGACGGGGCTTGGAGCAGCCTGGGCTGGTGGGAGGTGTCCCTGCCCAGGGCAGGGGGTTGGAACTAGGTGGTCTTTAAGGTCCCTTCCAGCCCCAACCATTCTGTGATTCTATGATCCTATGATTTACAAGGGCCACTAGCACTAAGCATTAATCACAGACAGCTAAATCAAGGGATATGTATATTTTTTGTGCATAGTCAAAGCAAGTGCTACAGATCCAGTCTCTGGCCTGTCCCACGGCACAACCCCAGGTAGCCACCACAGAGCAGTGGTGGTTCTATGAAGGACTGTGGCCTAGCAACTTCTCAGGAGTGTTTTCTTTAATCCAGATTCCATTTGCTCTGAAAGGGAACCCAGCTCACACCCCCGTACCCATCCTTGTCTCTGAATTTAGCAGCAAGCGATACTTCTTACATATGAGACGTGGTTCTCCCTACTCAGCGAAGTTACCCATGGGATTCCCCCTCTCTGACTTAAAATCCCATAACTTAAAGACTATATTGCAAAATGGTTCACATTTGCATAATAACTCTAACACAAGCAAATCTGCCTTCCCACACTGAATCCAGGCATGTTTTCTTGGCTGGTTTGTCTTACTCATCATGAATTAGGGAAAAAAAAAAAAAAAAGGAAGACCTCCTAAAAATCTTATCTCAAATTTGTCATCTGGGGTCATGAAGGGACAATACCATAAATTTTGCCCTCAGCATTTTCCAGCCATAAAGACTGGTGGAAGAATGTCAAAGACAACGTTACAGCAATGCTGTCAGCCAAGCCCAGTAGACTGTGAGAGTGTGAGAGAGGCTGATGGGATTTCAGAAGCTTGAAAACAGTCTCAAAAAATGTAAAGAAGTCTCAAAAACGGTCAGCAAGATGTTTTGAAAAAGAAGATGACAGTCATAAAAATCTAGCAAAATAAAATCTGTTGAAATATAAAGTGCCGTTTTTTCATGAGAGATCAAGTGAAGCTTAGCCTACACGTGTTTTTCGTGCACTTTCACTGTTTCTCACTTGGTTTGTAAGTGTAATGGTAAGTTTATGTTGTTTTCTGCCAAAAATTGCGCAGCAAGCTTCTTTTTCAGCTTGGGAATGCAGTAGAAAACTGCTGTTTACCTCTCACACATTTTTAAGCTGTTGAGCTTTTGAGCTGAGGAATCGCGGCCCTGACTGCATTCAGGTTATCTCTTTTGTCAGTTACTGCTCCCCATCAGTGACACATTAGTGCCAGAGCTGCGGGCAGATTTCAAGTTCATTTAAGTTCACCAGTGAAACTTAAGACTAAAAGTGGTTAGAATTTTAGTTGCAGGCTAAAAACTCAATGACGTGGATTTTTTTTTCTTTTTTTAAGAACTCGCTATTTTAAAGGCAATACCATTTCTACTTATTAGTCAAAAAATCCAAATGCTGCAGTCCGATACGTGATGCCTAAGCCCAGCAGGCAGAAGGAAAGGACCCTTCCAGCCCTCCCTCATGGACTGGTCCTGGCTGGGTGATTCAAGGTAGTTTTGTTGATGTTTCTCCCTTGCTTGCTCTTTAAGACATCCAGACTTCATGAAAATCCACAAAACACTGGTCAGGTGATGCCATCACCAGAAAACAAGAAGAGAGGGAAGGTATGTGCCGAGAAAGTAATGCCTGAAAGTCTCCCAGGGATTTATTTGCTCTAGACACTGGCAGTGCTGTGTAGTACAGAAGAATTGATAAACTTAGTGAACAGGAGTCTGCTGAAACTGCGCTAGCACCCAGTCGCAGCAATGAGGGGCTGCATGGTTCAGACCCCATCCAGGAGCGTGACGGCTGCTATGCGCAAGAATATACACAGCCCTGATAAACCAGAGTGTTCTCAGAGGGATTCTCCAGACACCCACCAAGCAGCCACGTGCGTCAGTTTGACCCTGCACTTCTGAGCACACAACTGGGCTTGGCCTCCCAGCCGCTGCTACGACCACGTAACTATGAGTGAGGGTGTCTGTTAACTACATGGGTGAGCACGTTGTGTGAATTAACAATCTGCTATTACTAGTAACAGCTTGATTCTGTTAACTACAAAACAGATTAGTCCTGAAAAATACTAGTTCTGATCTGTGTCTCCCCAAAACTCATACTTAACAGTGAAGATCACCGGACTCCTGGGACTGTCCTTCCATTTTCACCTCTTTCAGTGACAGTGTCAGCTTAAGTAGTTGCCACACTCAGCCCCTCCGTTTTCTGCAAGGCTATTTTTAACATGAATTAGCTCTATGGAATGGTTCACCCCATGAGAAGAAGCTGGGGCAGACTTCATATGCTCTTCGGACACCTACAAGTGATGAGGAGATCCACCTCTAGAGTTAGATACCTTGGTGAACTTGAGCATCCAACATTTACGACTCATCCCCTTCCCTGACGCTCAGCCTCACACCCAAACCAAATCTTTTCAGAAACAAAATGTCTGCCCAGAACTTCATTGATCTCACCAAAAGCACCTAATCCGCTGTTGCACTCAAAAAGTACAAGGACTTACGAAACACCACCAGATGCCCATCTGTGCTTGAAACCCAGGGAAAATCAGATCATCTACAGATGACTAGCAAAAAGATCCTCTTTGGGGCTGAACTCAGAATTAAGTCCCTTCTGCTGAGCCTGTTCACGTAGTTTGGCCAGAAAAGACACCTTTCTTTATGAGATTAAAGGATGAAGGAAGTGTAACTGACCTCTAGAAAATATTCTTTTCCCTCCACAGAGTCGTTCAGAGGATTAGGAGCACCCATTAGGCCTGTGAAAGACTTTAGAGTCAAGTGAAAACTCTGCCATCCCCAAGTTTTGGAAGTTGGATTACGGGAGAAGAGGAAGCATCTAGTCAGAAGGAGAAAAATACATTATACCTGTATGCAAATAGACAGCAATCGTAAGTCAATTTACACAAAGAATCTTCTTGGTTTGTGTTTGCATGGATTTTCAATATTCCTTGTAACTTGGCAAATCTCACTGAACGACATTATACTTGAAAAGCTGCCTCCTTTGTGAAGTCTCTAAAAACCTAATACCTCCATAGAGAGAGAAATAATTAAATATTAAAGAATAGGTCACAATATACATCTATAACCTGATCCTGAAAGACATTTTCATGCAGCTTTTACACTGATACGAGTGCTCTTGTAACTTTAGAACCTTAAATTCATGCAAGCCAACGGACTTCCCTGGTCTCTTGTACCAGTGGGGTTCTTCATGTGACAGGGTGTCTCTTACTGGGTGTTTTCACAAGATAATGCCACGTGTTCAGAAGCTTCATTTCCCAGTGACCTCAACAGCTTGTAGCATCTCAAGGACTAGTTGTCTTTACGGTCCAACTCTGTTTCAACCCATGTTTGCAGCAAAGACGTAACTACGTCCTGCAGGAAATATAGCAGGTACCACCTTGGTAGGCATGACATGAAATACAAAACATAGGCATTCAGGAAAATAAACGGGATTGCAGAAGGACTTTATGGGTCTTTATGAGCGCCACTGCTTTGGAAATATCTTCACTTCATAAAGACATTCACATAGAAATATTTTCAGCCACTGCAATTGCTATTTCTTAATTCACACAGGTGCTGGGCATTAAAAACCCATGGGCATGTTGTTACTGACCTCTCTGGAGGCAGACTTGATCTGCAGAGAGAGCATCTAATGACCACACCAGGTTTAATTATTAAATCCACAGGGGTACCTAAGGTCAAGGAGGTGGTGAGCACTGATCTGGCCTGCCCAGCCCTGGCTGTGAATTTATCTGTCACCAGTGTTTCACCATGAAAATCAGGGCACTAATGAGCAGCCTGAGGATGGAAGAGATCCTGTTATTGGTGACCCTAACCCATGACTGTGGCCAAGAATGTGTCAAGATAAGACTCTATTAGTCTACTGCTGAGCAGCATGGTCAGAAAGCACATGATTTTTCAGGTTTATTGAGTTAATTTCCAAGTTAGTTAACACAGCGCTTCCTGTATTGAGGAATAATACGCAAGACATTCAGGTGGTTGTCTTTTTTTTTCTTTCTNCCCGGGGAATGAATGATGTCTTATCTCTTTCTTGGCTGTTTTGGCAACCAATTCTTGTCTCTTGCCTCTGGACATCAGTGAACTAATGTTGTTTCCAGCATGGAGTTCTCTTGCTATTGAAAAAGCCAGCTGCCCAACTCGCCTACCTCCTCTCTGTGCTGCTGAAGGCTTAGAGAACACATAACCTTAGGCAGACAATGGACTTGACGCTCTGAAAGTCTTGATTCCGTTCTGGCTTCTTTCTGTGTCCTGGGTTCCTCATCTGGAACACACGGATGGTAAAACTACCCTTCCTGTAACAGGAAATTCATGCTTGAGAGATGATGGTAAATTGATATACGGTAGAGACAAAAGCAAAACCAAAATGATTTCAGGGCTTATTCAGAGCTTAAGATTCTCAGCTGTGTAAGATAATACTGAATAAGGAGAGACAGCGACCTCTTACCTTACCTTCTTCTGTCTGCAAGACCACACGTCCCAGCACTGTGCCCTTCAACGGATCTAAACCTAAGCTGCTTTTGGTCTCAGTTCTACCCGTTCTATCCAGGTTTTTAGCCAGAGCACAGCAGGGGGTTTCTGGATGTCAAAAGCTCACTTGCTATCCCTCCATGGAGCCATTAACTTACGAAACCAACTTCCACAGAAGCACAGTCTCAGTCTTCAAACACTGAGCACATTCTACTTATTATTTATAAGCCAAGCCAAATCACTCGCAACAGATTTGAAACATAATTAACTCTCACCAGATGTAACATTTTTTGTTTTCCTCTCAGCACCATCCAAAAGGATGAGAAAATTCGGGCCTTGAAATATTCTGCCCTTGAAACATCAACAAATCTGAGCAAAAGCATATGCTAGGTGACCCAGTCAATGGCAAACTCTTCCCATCAGCATGAGCAGAAGGGATCGCCTCGTCAAATATGCAGAGTGGGTTTAGAATATAAAAATCTGATCTGAACAGCCAAATAGTCACTGCATTGGAGATGAATTATTAAGCAGATTAACACACATAGCAGTGAACTTGCAGGGACACAGACACTGAGCAAACACAGTCTGTATGCTTGGGGATGCAGAGCAGAACAAAAAAAAAATGAGATCTGGGGTAATCTCTCTAGAGCTGAGCCAGCTAGAAATTTCCTGCTGCTTTCTCTTAAAAATATATTTTTCCCCAAGGAAAACACAGAAAGGGGGAAAATAGAAAAAATGGTGGGAGTGTGCAATATGGCCCCGCCACTTAAGAGCTGCTGAGACTTTTTTCTTCATCTGCGAATGTCCTTATGGAAGACTTCAGGAGAGCCATGCACATTCAGATTGACAAGTGATGTGGGCCACTTACTCCACTTAACTATTTGGATGCCCAGAGACGCTTTGGCTCTCATGTTCATTCTCAATTGCTGCATTGAGTTGAGGGAAGCCAAGCATACATTCCGTACGCAAGTCCAATGCTTCCAGCCTTGGGAGAGCGAGGGATGTTGCCGTTCCTGCTGGCTGATGAGCAATGCAGAGGTTTCTGCAGCTTACCAGTAGCCTCCCCCAGGGTGCCCTTGAGGACCTACTTTTTAACTCCATTCTCAGAGTATGTTGGAGACAGCCCACAAGGCCACATATTTATGCAAGTTTGGAAACAAACGTGCTGGAGAAGCACGTCCAGCCTCCGCGGTGTGCTGCAGGCTGCAACGCTGGAGTGACGGGGCATGGGACAAGGAATCAGAGTAAGGAAGAGGGACAGGTTCCCTCTAAAAATGCCACCTTCCTGACATTAGGAATCATATCCGTTTCCATGGTCCAAAGCACTGCGAGCAGTGGAGCAGGAGTTGCCTGTCCATTCCTGGGCTCCAGTTCTGCTGGCCTAGGCTGGGAAGTGCCCACAAACTGTCACCGTCTCTCTGAGGATGAGATGGACCCCTTAAGGACCACAGACACCTTGAACCCAGCAGACGCAGTCAGGGCTGACAAGGCATGACGATAGCTCCTTGCTATCCCAGAAGCCATTTACAGCCATGGGAGAAGGACTGGGTTAGGATTTTTTTATCCCACAATATCCTGAGATACCAGTGACAGTCTCACCGCTGACCTATTAATATCGCTGAGCACCTATACGATATAATTTGCTTTCTTAGGTACGTGAAGCTTCCAGGACCATTGCTTAGGTACACAGGTATAACCAGTAGCAATCAAGGCGCGTGTTTTATGCTGCCAGAAGTATTCGATGGAAAGGTTACAACTATATTCCAATATGAATCTTCCACGCCAGCAGGTGCTGTAATTTCTATTGACTGCTACCTCCCTAGTGGAAGGCGAGCCAGGAGATGAGCAAACCAGCCATAACTGGAAAAGGAAGGGTTCTGTAAGCTGGTTTCTCTCTCTGTAATTCTGCTCCACATTCAGGAGACACTGATCCTTTACAGAAACCCTTTAAATATTTGTACCACCTCTCATTTCAACATCTAGCTGATTACGCTTGTGAAAGCTAAAAAAAACGGCTTTCATTTTGATTCAAAATGCCGCAAGTAAGGCAATGTGACATTTTTCTTTTCAAATGTGATTTCTGACATGTCATACTGCACTTTCTGATTTTTAAAGCCTTTCTCACATAGGTAAAACTTTGTCCAATTATTGTCGTGTCATTGATCTTATTTTTGAAGCTTTAATGACTGGCCCATCTCCCTTTGGCCCCTGTTCTTCCTCACTACCTAGTGACGTATGGCCATTGGTCTGGTTGTATTTTGGTTCCAAGATGGACTTTTGGGGGTTTTAGGACACTTGTTAACATTTTCCGCGCTTTGTTTCTTCCACCTCTCCCCCATAAAATGATGACATTAACTTCCTCCTATCTTTAGTTTTCTTGTAAGTGCACGAACACTGTGAAGTCGAGACAGACCTCAAACACATGTTTCCATAGCTCCAAGCAGACGCAGCCGCGATCTCTACTGGAGCCAGGAGGCACCACTGCTACAGAAATGATAATGCTAATGCACCGCCTGTGGGGGTGTTATTTCTCACTGAGAGGGAAAAGACTTATGAAAAGTGGCTGAATTATTGTTGCTTTCTTTGCCTGCGTGTTGCAGCACTACCTCTCCGCACTGTATAAATGCAGTCGCAAGCTAACACTCCCAGGCAGAAATAACTGGTAAATTCTGCCAACACGTTGACCTCAGACCTGCACCTATGCATTTCTCCTCAATACTCATCAGTCCTCAAGGTTCTGTAGGGGACCTGCTCACCTCGAAGCACTCCCTACCAGTCCGTCCCCGATTAAAGCCATGCTGCTGCGCTCCTGTGAAGCAGGGAAATTGGTGATAGTGGGGAAGCCACACGAGGAAATTTCAACTGTATAGTGAGTTTCTTTGAACTGTGAATGGGTTTCCAGATTAATGTTGTACATCAATTGCTTGCTTTATTTAAAAAATGGACTGGATAAAGCCGCAGAAAATGCGTCAGAGAAGAATTCTGTTCCTGGAGGATGGACTAGGGGAACAATGAGGTTTTCTTGAACTATGACTCTTGCTGATCTTTTTATTATCTTCCTATCTGAAAATAGGGCACTATTGCTACACTTCTTCAGAGGAAGACTAAGAATGAAAAATGTGTAAGAATCAGTGAAATCTCTTTTTACTATAACAAGAAAAAGGTGCCTAGTGAGCAACTGGGAAAAAAAGGAGAGTTTTTGAGGGTGACATGAACGATGATACACTAAGACTGTATCCGCTGACCTCATCTAGCACATTTACCTAGTTATGATTCCACTGGCTGCCATGGAGTTATTCCTGATTTAACTCCAGCGTAATTAAAAAGGCTCAGCAATAAAGGTGATATATCTGGAACACTTTTTTTACCTGCTCGGGATCCATAAGCCATTTTTTTAATCTCGTTGCTAATACTTAATAACATACATAAAACCACGAGGTTGTACCCCTACCCCAATATCTTTGTTTGGTGACATGAATCAAGCCACTTTTTAGGAGTTTGAGGATAAGCCGCACAACGTGAGCAGGAAGAAGAAAGCTTGCCTCATCCAAAGGAAACCTGGCCTCAGACCTAATACTGTGCAAATTGAGCTACACTGCTCCTAAACCAAAGACAAACGAGGTCACTTTATTGACTTTGTGTGTATGGTGGCAGCCCCACTCTAGAGAAATTAGCAGCTCCAGAGAAGCACAAGGGCCAAGCAAGCTCCCTGTTCCCCAGTGTATCCTATAGTGACCCTCTGGGAGGAGTGGTGAGGTCGAATGCTCAGCTCATGCACCTAAATAAAGCTTAACTCAGCAAAATGCTTGAGCATCTGTTCAACTGTAAACATACGCGTAAGAGGTTTGCAGTAATGCAACCAAAGAGCTTTCATCTACTGCCAAGGAGAATTGAAATGAAGGAGGCACCAAAGCAAGCCTTGCTTCCCCTTAAGTAGCAGAGAAGGGGGAGGTTACAAGGGTTTTTTTTCAATTTGGCAGGCCATAAGTTTTTACTTCTCTGAAAAGAAATACTGCAAATTAGTGTTTGTCCTCTTACAGTTATGGGGCCCACGCTTGCTGTTCCAAAGGTTCCCCCAAGATCTGCTGGGCAAGATGTAACTGCCAGCTAGTTTTAATCTGCTCCCTCAGATCTGTCAGAATCTCCAAAATATATATATATATTTTTTTTTTTTTAAGTGGGAAAAAGTTCTGTTTAAGAGCACAACATAACAGTTGCACCAGAAGCTCTGAAGGGTGTCGACGTCTGGCTGAGGGAGAGGAACGAGCTGTCGGAGATGAGGAGGGCTCACCAAAGGAATAACAGCGTGCAATCCTGGTTCAGGGGTCAGTGAAGGGCTGTCGCTTGTACAGACGCACCAGGTTTCTTTACTTTTTGTGTATCTGCAAGTCCAGGGCTCTGTTTCCAGGTATGCACGGTATGGGTCTCCCACCAGTATCGTGGATAGATCCTACAAGGCGCAGTTAGGCAAAGCAGCTACCCACTTCCTACTCTTACACAAGACCCGTATGGGCAGAAGTCTCCTTTTAACGTTAGTGTGGCAAAGATTTCACCCCAGCAGCTCTGCAATGCTTCTCACATGTGGGCGGTAAAGTCATCTCTTGCTCCTATCAGCCTCTCATGAGCTCAGAATGACAACTCCAGTTCTCGACCTTCGGTTTGCGCATGAGAAGTGAAAAGTAGGTGACGATAAGCAGAATTGCCTGTCAACCCCTCTACAAGGACGTTTCCTTAAATAGGATTTCTCTTCAGAAATAAAAGGTTCCTCAGAAAGATTCTGTCCAAAGATACTCTTCAATATCACTAAAGCTGTAAGGAAAAATGCCTTGAGGGCAGCAAAATCCAATAGTTTTCAATTTAGCCAGCAGAAGTAATTCCTGTTCTTACAGATCTTACGGCTATCTACAGCGATGTAACAGAAGAACATAGAGAAGACAGAGACAGACTCTTCTAAGAGATGCACAATGATATGACCAAAGCTGACGGACACAAGTTGCATCATGGGAATCTCCAATTAGATATATGGATTTATTTTTTTTGCCACAAGGGTGGTCCAACAGTGGAACTGGGACACAAGTAAGACTGGACTTGACTGAGCTACCTGCTCTACATGGACTCATTCTCAGTGGGAGGTCAAACTACATGACCTCCAGAGCTCCCTTCCTAATTATTCTATGACCCCATGATTCTAAGAGTGACGTACATTGAAGCTATGACTTCAATTTTTTATTTTTTTTTCTTACAGCGGTGTAACGTGAGGTTCAGTTTCTTGTTTTGCAACTTAAAATTTAAATTTTGTAGGTATTTTCTGCAAGGAGCTATGGAAGTACCTGCTTAATCTGTATCAGAGCACTAGTAATTCTTTTATGTGCATCACTGTAGTAGTAGTATAGATATAGTCTGTATTGCAGTGTAGTCTGTGGAAATCTATTTCCACCCTGAATTACTCCTATTTTACATAAAGGAAAGTAACAAGGAAGAACTAAAGTAAATTCTCCACAACATGCAGTGTGCAAATAGGGTTAAAATCTCAACGTACAATGTCTGCCAGACAAGATCCAGTCCCGTCTGCATGGCAGCAGAGGAGGACCTGAATCAGGCAGCCAACCTCAAGGAGCCCACACAGACGCCTCTTGTGACTTTTAAAGCCTCGGGTTGCCCAGAACTAGGCCAGCAGCTCCAGAGTGAGACTTCAGTGCGACTGATTCCTGAGCAACGTGCAATAGGATTAGCTACAGTGATGGCCCTGGATCCCCAGCCATTATACTGCTTTTATTTTGCTGTAACAGCTCGATGGCAGGCCATTTGGCATCCGAGTAAGGACTGGGAGCACTGAATGGTATTCAGACTATCTACATTGGTTTCCAAGGTTTAGGTGGAATTTACTGCCTAGATCCAAGAGCACTACTCAGACTGATGGCTTTCCATGGGCCCCTAAACTTGTCAGCACGTGAAAACCTAATGGCACCCTGGTGTTAGCTGCAGCACTCATTATGCACCTAAACACGTCTAATGAGCTAAGTGGGAACCTCCCACCTGAACTCTGTAACATCTCAGGGAAAGAAGTGAGCCCTTGAGGACCTCCATCCATTCAGTACATCCAACGCGTTGGCCAAAGGAGGCCACCCTTCACATAACAGTTGAAGGACGAGAATCGCTGATGGGATTTGAACCTACTGCAAATCAAAGACATGCTGAAGAACAGGAATCTTTTTATGAACACAAATGCACTTGCTCATTGCCAATCACAATACTAAATTGAGAGAATGAGAAGGAAATTTGCACCTATTCTCTGTGAAAGGTATTTATGAAAACACTTCCTTCCTTTAGCATCCTGTTAAGAAAACTTCAGCTAGATAAAGAGGAGACTCTTATTCCCAGCTTAGCTTACTTCAGGGAGCCCTCAGTGTGGGCCAGAATATTCCTCAGTGTTTATTCCAGTGAGAACACAGCCCCATAGAGGCACAGAATCATATAACTTAATGATAATGGCACTGATAACTCAGCTAGCTGCAGTAAAATTTTACTACAGAACATTTCTGGTTAATAAGTAAATCATATTGATTAATAAATGAAATCATCAGAAGACCTTTAACAGCACATCGGGGATATAGGAGCAGGCTGGGCAACAGAGACATTATTGATGCAGACAACCTACCACGGTTCCTTCTGAAATTAGTCAAAAATTTCGCCTCTAGCTTTCCAGGGTACAGGAGCAGGTTCACAATACTATCACATGCTAAGTCTCCTCCTTGATAACCCTAGAAAACCCAGCTGCTAATCATCTTCTGACACAGAGAATATTCAGTTCATAATGGTCAGGAATAAATTCTGGGAAATATCCCAGCTGTATCTTATGCTTGCTCCCGTAAATAGAGTTTTGAAAGGGTTGGGGAACTTTCTGACCAGTGGTGTTTAACATGTGTTAAGATAAGGACAGTCAAATCTCTTCCTTCAGGCTATTTGTCCTGGAATCAGTAAAAGAGTCTTCCCATTCATCACTGCGCAGCTGGCACATTAAGGATATTTTCCAGTATTTAGAAGCATCACGTACTGCTAGGTTTGATGAACTAGGAAAGGATGCCAAAACCTATTCTCCCATTCATCAACGTGCACCGCCGTAAGCAGTGCAAGAACTTTTTTGTACTGGTGGTTCAGAAAAATTAAGAAAACAAGACAGTCCTACAAGGAAAGACAGCCCTGGTGTCTCCTCCTATGGGAGAGCCCCTCATTTTGCTCCGATATTGCAAAAATCCCTCTTATCTCTTGCAAACCGAGATTGCACAGATCCTTGCTGGCAGCACACAGCAAAGCATTGCAATCTCCTGTGTCATCAGACGCAAAAAAATCTGACTGGCAGCAAAGGAAGTTCCCTTTGTCTACTAGCAAAAGAGTCTGCCATGACACTTGCAGTAGGATGCCCTATTATCGAAGTAAAAATTAATTCCTACACATTGTTAACAAAATAGCATGCCTTGTATTTTGCTTACAAACTGCCAATTACATGATTCATGAGGAATTATCGCATGCTGCAGTGTCTTTCCTTTCTCTATGAAAATAGCTTTTCATTCAGGGTTTCTTCCCAGGTTCCACATGTTGTGAGCACTCAAGCCATCAGATATTCCCCAGTGATACGTAATTATTTATAAACCCTCTGCTTTTCTGTGTTCTAAAATGCACTTATACCAAATTTGAGCAAAATCTGAAATGTAATGTCTCGGCAACTTGGGTGGCAGAGATGGAGTTGAAATCTGTCCTTGACCTCCACTGGGAAAACAAAGATTTCCACACGCACCATCATCAGGCTTTTGCTTCTGAGCAATCTGGGCTGCACAAGACTTTGAGCTGAACCTGGATTGCCTAAAGGAGGTCGGGGCAAGTGAGGCAAGGAGGAGTTAAAATGTCCAGAGAAACAAAGATGTAATTTAAATGGACCTCTCAGAGCAAAATCTAAGACTCCTCATTAACAGAAAACCACAAAATGTTACAAAAAACTCGGGAACTGAAGTAAAAATGCTCTAGCAGGGCAACGGTACAGTGCTCCTCAGCAGAGAACGACATTCCACTTCTGTTGCCAACCCTGGCACACCTGGATGCATCATCTTGAAGAATCAGAAAATCTGCAATGAAATCCACACCAGACCTGAATCACATCATTGATATGTTAACATCATTCGCGGTTTCCAGCCCCCCGATAACTCTCCTTCTCAGGAAAGCAATAGGGAATTTCCATGGAAATATTTTTAATGTAGAAAAAATAAGTTTCTGCATAATCTAGGTTTTTGGTGAGAAGATTTTAATTTCTCACTGGGACCACTGATGTTGAACACGTTTGGAAATCTTTGGCTGCCTGAGCTGTTGCAGTAGCTCTTGAAAGATGCAGTGCAGATGATGTACCCTGCGGGCTGGATTATAACGTTCATAATTCAGCAATGCCTCAGCTCGTGCTGGAGCACGATGGCACATCCCAGGATGTGGATCTATCAGAATCAAAAACTCTCTACCATCACCTTTTTTCCCCTGGAAAGCATCCGTCTGTTGGAAACCAACAAAAACAAATGTCAAATAATCAAATATTGATATCAATAATAAAATTTCAAATAAAAAATATCATATCCAGTGGAATTCATAACGAAGTCAATTGACTGAAACCTTAAAAACAAAACTGGGATTTTCTGAGGGAACAAAACAAACAAAATCAAGGCAAAAATGCTACAAATATTCAAACACAACTCGTTAACAAACTATTTCCCTACAGTGAGCTCTTGCAGGTAAATGTGAATTATAACCAGGTGTAGGTTTTTTACCAAAGTTATTGTACCATAGAATCACAGAATTATAGAATCATTTAGCTTGGAAAAGACCCTTAAGATCATCAAGTCCAACTGTAAACCTAACACTGCCAAACCCACCACTAAGCCACGGCCCCCAGCACCACATCTACACGTCTTTTAAATCCCTCCAGGGATGGTGACTCCACCACTGCCCTGGGCAGCCTCTTCCAGTGCTTGATAACCCTTGCAGTGAAGAAATTTTTCCTTATATCCATCCTAAACCTCCTCTGTCGCGACTTGAGGCTGTTTCCTCTCATCCTAACACTTGCTACTTGAGAGAAGAGACCGACCCCCACCTCTCTACCCCCTCCTTTCAGG